>JAJONR010006120.1:0-20337 GCA_029582245.1 Solanum etuberosum | reverse complement strand
ATTCATGCTAAGTATCCCCTTTGGTCATCATATTCATACTTACCATCTCATGGTCATTTCCTTAGCTTACTTCTCACAAACAAGGAAATCTTCATCTTTTGTCATCCATATCATGGAAGGCAACCATGGCAACAATCCAAGCTAAACATACATCATATAAGAAAATACTTCATAAGTAGCTTCAAGTCGTACTTGTGCAATGCATGGATAAGACCCCATAATCCTACCCACACTAAGTACCACTTTAGGCTATCATACTCAAATGATTACTATTTATCATTCTAGACTACAAAAGAATAGCACCCTATTAGGCTAGACCAAGCTATCATGGAAAAACACATTAATCATGCAAGTCCAAGCTATTCTAAGAAAGGTACAAGCGTTCCATCCTAACTACCATGAAATGGTCTTAGACCAACTAAGTCATGCTACCATGCAAGCATACTATGATGCTAATGTAAGCTACCCTTAGGAGAGTATGATTTCTCAATACTAAGCAACCCTTAGGAGAGTATGATTTCTCAATCCTAAGCTACCATATAATGGTCTTGGCCTAACAAAGTCATCCTACCATGAAGGCATTCTATAATGCTAGTTCAAGCTACCCTTAGGAGAGTATGAGTCCTCAATCCTAGGCTACCATGACTACCACTAACTCAAGCTACCAGGAAAGCATCCCACAATGCTAATTCAAGATACCCATAGGAGAGTATGGTTCCTCAATCCTAATGTAACACCCCAGAAACTAGTAGGCTAAACTAGAGACTTATGTTAGGGTTCTAGAGTTTGATATGAGGGTTAGAGTCGTAGATAAGACTTCTCGTACTTAGAATGAGGGGTTTAGGGGTTACACGTCTAGGTACGTGTTACACCCCGTAGTTTAGTAGACCATCTAAGGTTAAATTGAGGGCTATGAGTCAACACTAGAGGGCATGAGCCAAGGCAAGGGGGCAAGGGCCAAGGCTGCCCCAAGCTTTCCATGGCACTGCCTTGGACCACGAGAGCCTAGACAGCTCGTGGTGGCCACCACAGATCGTGGTGCCACCTGTGGTAGTGAGGTAGTGTGCCTCTCAATGCTGCCTAATTGGCCTCCTCGAGTTGATACGACATGCTATTTTTACCATTCATTCCCTTTCAGGATCAGTCACGAGCCACTTCACGGCTCGTGAAGGCCTAGATGGCTCGTGGGAGTGGCCATGAAGATGCCTTCAACTTGTGAAGGCCAAGACCCCAATGCCAAGCCACTACCCAAGGACCACGGACAGGACCACAGATCGTGGTCTTGACCACGGATCGTGAGCCCTTTCATAGTTCCTGGGAGTAGGCTACCTAGTGAGGGTCGTTTTGATAAATTCCAAATTAGGTGGTTATTAAGTGGGGTCATTTTGTATAGACTTTATACACCTATATAAGCTATTTTAATCCTTTAACCACCCAATTAAGTCATTATTTCCCCAAGACCCAAATCAAATCCCCAAAATACTCTCCTCTCAAATATTTCTCTCTAAGACTTGAAGAAGAAGATAGAGCTTGAAGCCTAGGTCAAGAACAAGACTTCATTGTTCCAAGATTTGTAAGGCTTTGTATTTGGTATGTTAGCTTATTCATACATGGATTCTTCCATCCATGGAGCCCCCTAGAATTCCCCAATTTGATGAAGAAAATTCCTCAATTCTAGTTAGGGTTTCTTCATTGTTGTGGGTTATGTTGTATGTTGACCTAATTGAGTGGGTATTGATTGTTTATGATTCAATTAGTAGTGAATCGAGATATTATGATGATATTACATGTTTTCCATGGTAAACCCTAGTCTAATTGATTAAATTGAAGAATGTGGGTTTGTGCCTTGTGAAGTGAAATTGAGGATTCATAGGTGATCTTCCAAAATTGATGTCATGTATAGTAATAGCTGAAGAATAGAAGTATGTAAACATGAATTGAATTAGATTAAGGTACATATGATGAATCATGACTAGTAAAGCTTGAGATTGAACCTATATGATGAATTATGACTAGAATTGCTTAAAGATGAAGCTTATGACTAGAATGTCTTGAAATCTAGATATAAATGATGATTGTATGAAGTAAAGCTTTGAGAGTAAGGCTTGTAGTCATGAGTGTTGACTTCTAGGACTGTGGAAGTAAAGCTAATATGATGAACTATGTATGTTAAGGCTTTGAGAGTAAAGTCTATATGAGAATAGTAGATTAAAGGATAGAATTTTGGTGAAAGGCCTAAGCTAACCTAATCTACCTTTGGGTGCTTGGGTGAATAAAGTGATAGAATCACTTGAACATGGATTGATTGTCAAGGACATTCTTCCATGTGACATGAATGTTAAGCGAGGCTTAATAATGAATCTAAAGGGTGTATGCTTGTCCCCAAATGGATATTCACAATGAGAAGGAGGGTCACACAAGGTAGGGTCTGGGCTCCAAGTTGAGAGGAGAACCACACCTAGTTGATGTGAGGACTATCCAAGTTAAAGGGGGAACTCTCGCATAGTAGAGTCTGGGTTTTCCCAAAGTTAGGTCTCATGAGATGGAAGCCTTCACCTAGTGGAGTTAGGGTTGCAATCTCTGTATCCAAAGAACTAAGACTTACTTAAAGAAGTACCTCCTAGTGTTCAAAAGCATTAATGGACTAAGACATGCTTGAGGAAGTATCTCATAAGGTCCATCTTAATAATGAACTTAGACATGCTTAGTGAAGTATGTCCTAGTGTTCAAAGTAATCATGAACTAAGACATGCTTGAAGAAGCATCTCATAGAGTTCAAACCTAATGAACTAATATGTACTTAAGGAAGTGCCTCATAGTGTTCTAAGATTTAAAGAGAGGGACTAGGCTCTAACTAAGAAGTATGAGTAAGAGGACCTAAAGGAGTACTTAGTGTGGGTAAGATTATGGGGTCTTATCCATGCATTGCATAAGTATGACTTATGGTTACCTAAGAAGTGTTTCTCTTAGATGATGTATGTTTTGATGGATTGTTGCTATAGTTGCCTTCCATGATATGTTGACTAAAGGTGATAGTTCCCTTGTCTATATGAAATAAGCTAAGAATAATACCAAAGGATGGTAAGTATGATTATGAGGACCTAAGAGTAATACTTAGTGTGAATGGGATTATGGTGTCTTATTCATACATTGCACAAGTATGCTTTGAGGTTACTTATGAGATAGATCTCTTATGATATGAAGGTCTAAGTAGTGACCATGTTATGACTATGTGGTATCTCCTATGTTGTTGGATTATGCCTTATGTTGACTTATGCTCATGTTATGTCTATGTTGGAGATTATGCTTATGAATATGTTATTATCTCGTATGCTTATCTTTTATGTTGGCTAACCCTTGTGTTATGCTCTTATGATTTCATGCTAGCTAACATATTTATTACATTTTGTACTAACACGTACTCTTGCCTACATTCTCATCAAATGTAGGGTTCGGCGACTTTGAGTTCCATTCTTGAGGATAGGATTTCTAGAAGTGCAAGGAGTTGAAGATTGGTGAGTCCTCATAGCATCGAGGATAAAACCACCATTTCCTTTATGTCTTTTCTTTATATTTGAGAATATTATATGGGCTGCGTCCCAAACTTTATTCAAAGTAGTTTTAGATGGTTTGAGACAAAGAGTTATAGACTTCCGCTTGCTTTTATAAAGACTTCGATTGTATAGAAAAAGTTTTAAAATTTCTGCACTTTTCTATTATCTTATGTTATCATATGTTAAGGGCTTGTATGAGACCTCTTCGGGGTCAAGTACGCCATGTTACATCTAGGGTGTACCCCTGGGTCGTGACAAACTTGGTAATCAGAGCAAAAGGTTTAGAATGATTTTTGGATTGTCTCAAACCACGTCTAGTAGAGTCTTGTTCATAAGTGTGAAGCGCGCCACATTTATGAATAGAAAGCTATTAGATGAGTAGGAAACTTCACTTTTTCATTCTCTAAGTCGTTCCATAAAGTTTAGCTCTAGTAGGTCTTTCTCCTAATCTGTGCCTTATGGTTTTAAGGATATGGCTAATACAAGGGCAAATGCAAGGTGGGATGAGGAAGATAATGTGGAGCAAGAAGTTCCTCCCCAAGATCCTCTTCAAGCTCCGATTAACCCTAGGGAGGAGAATGTCACAAATCCAGAGTTTAGGGAGGTAATACAAATGTTGGTCCAAGCCATGACGGCACAAGTGAATAGGGATGTAGTAGCTTCGGTGAATCCCATAGTGGGTATGGCTGCTTCTAGGGTAAGAGATTTTATGAGGATGAATCCTCTGGAGTTTTATGGCTCCAAGGTGGAAGAGGATCCTAAGGAGTTTATAGATGAGGTCTATAGAGTACTTGCTATCATGGGGTGACTTCGGTAGAAAAAGTGAAGCTAGCCGATTACCAATTGAGGGATGTTTCTCAAATATGGTATGAGCAATGTAAAGATACTAGGCCGGTAGGAGCGGGCCCAATAGAGTGGGAAGTGTTCAAACTAGCATTTCTTGATAGGTTCTTTCCCCGAGAGTTGAGGGATGCAAGGTAGAAGAATTCATTAACCTTAGGAAAGGTAGCATGAGTGTTAAAGAGTATGCCTTGAAATTCACCCAACTATCCAAGTATGCTCCATCTATGGTATCGATTCGAGGGATATGATGAGTAAGTTTTTGATGGGTGTGTCCGACTTGGTTGAAGAAGAATGCCGTACAACAATGCTTGTTGGTGATATGGATATCTCTCATCTTATGGTGTATGCCCAACAAATTGAAGGGTCAAAACTTAGGAAGAAGAATAGGGAGATGAAGAGAGCTAGGACCGATGATGGGAACTTTTCTAATGCAAAGCCCGAGGGACAAGGTATACCTAAGTCTAAACAAAGGTATTCTGGTCAAGATTCCCCTTATACCCCTAGGTTTAACCAAGCATAATGGTAGTGGGTCTCCATTACCTAAGTCTACTTGCACCAAGTGTGGAAGGAATCATTATGGTAAGTGCCTAGCCGGCATGTATGGTTGTTATGGGCATGGGAAGAGTGGGCACAAAATGAGGGATTGCCCGGTGCTTAAGGCTAAGGGAAGGGAGGAAAACAAGTTACTTCTAGTGGTCTGGATGAGAATGCCCAAAAGAAGAATAGGTTCTATGTCCTTCAAGCTAAAAATGATCAAGAGTGACCTACTAATGTTGATATCGGTATGTGTTTTATGCTTTATTAGATTCCGGTATTGTTTGGTCTTTTGTGATTTGATATGTTAGACTTAGAAGTTGTCTCTAGTATGAATGATATTTAGAAGAGTATGTATAGGCTTACTCCCAGGGGGGAGATGGTGTGCCTAGATAGCAAGGTCATTGTGTGTCTATGTGTTGCCATGATTCACTTATATTATGCATGTTCATGAAATTTTGTGTTTTGAAAGAAAATGAGTTTTATGTGAATTGTTTTCCTTATGTTGTAGTGCATTGAGTATGAGTTGCCTATTTGACTTCATGAGATGAATATATGAGCATGCCTTAGTTTGGAGTTGAGAGATTCCTCCATGAATAGATGCTTTTTTAGAGTAAATTGCATATAGGCTCCATGAGTGTATGTTGAGCATGTTATGACTAGGAGATGGTAGTTACTCCTTGAACATGGCTAGTTGTGAGAATTTCTTGCATCTTGGGTTATTAGATGTAGTCCCTACTTCCTTGTGTTTCATTGAATATGTTTAGCTTGGAGATGAAGTTCCTCCTTTTGCTTGTGTGCATTTAGATGTATTGCATGCATGATGGGATGCTAGTCTAGAGTCGTTTCCTTGAGGAAGTATTTAGAATCGTCATTCGAGGATCAATGTTCCCAAGGGGGAGATATTGTAACACCCCGAAAACTAGTAGGCTAAACTAGAGCTTTATGTTAGGGTTCTAGAGTTTGATATGAGGGTTAGAGTCATAGATAAGACTTTCCGTACTTAGAATGAGGGGTTTAGGGGTTAAACGTCAAGTTACGTGTTACACTCGGTAGTTTAGTAGACCATCTAAGGTTAAATAGAGGGCTACGAGTCAAGACTAGGGTGGATGAGCCAAGGCAAGGGGGCAAGGGCCAAGGCTGCCCCAAGCTTGCCATGGCACTGCCTTGGACCACAAGAACCTAGACGGCTCGTGGTGCCACACGTGGTGGTGAGGCAGTGTGCCTCTCAATTCTGCCTAAGTTGGCCTCCTCCACACGAGCCACTTCACGACTCGTGAAGGCCTAGACAGCTCGTGGGAGTGGCCGTGAAGATGCCTTCAACTTGTGAAGGCCAAGACCCTAATGCAAAGCCACTGCCCAAGGACCACGGCTCGTGGTCTTGACCGCGGCTCGTGAGCCCTGTCATGGTGCTTGGGAGTAGGCTGCCTAGTGAGGGTCATTTGGTAAATTCCAAATTAGGTGGTTATTAAGTGGGGTGGTTTTGTATAGACTCTATACACCTATATAAGATATTTTAACCCTTTAACCACCCAATTAAGTCATTATTTCCCCAAGACCCAAATCAAATCCCCAAAATACTCTCCTCTCAAATATTTCTCTCCCTAAGACTTGAAGAAGAAGATAGAGCTTAAAGCCTAGGTCAAGAACAAGACTCCATTGTTGCAAGCTTTGTAAGGCTTTGTAGCCATGGTATGTTAGCTTATTAATCTATGGATTCTTCCATCCATGGAGCCCCCTTGAATTCCCTAATTTGATGAAGAAAATCCCTCAATTCTAGTTAGGGTTTCTTCAATGGTGTGGGTTATGTTGTAAGTTGACCCAATTGAGTGGGTATTGATTGTTTATGATTGAATTAGTAGTGAATCATGATATTATGATGATATTACATGTTTTCCATGGTAAACCCTAGTCTAATGGATGAAATTGAAGAATGTGGGTTTGTACCTTGTGAAGTGAAATTGAGGATTCATAGGTGATCTTCCAAAATTGATGTCATGTACAATAATATTTCAAGAATAGAAGTATGTAAACATGAATTGAATTAGATTAAGGTGCATATGATGAATCATGACTAGTAAAGCTTGAGATTGAACCTATATGATGAATTATGACTAGAATTGCTTAAAGATGAAGCTTATGACTGGAATGTCTTAAAATCTAGATATGCATGATGATTGTATGAAGTAAATCTTTGAGAGTAAGGCTTGGAGTAATGAGTGTTGACTTCTAGGGCTTTGAGAGTAAAGCTAATATGATGAACTATGTATGTTAAGGCTTTGAGAATAAAGTCGATATGAGAATAGTAGATTAAAGGATAGAATTGTGGTGAAAGGAATATACTCACCTAATCTACCTTATGAATGCTTGAGTGAATAAAGTGATAGAATCACTTGAACATGGATTGATTGTCAAGGACATTCTTCCATGAGATATGAATGTTAAGCAAGGCTTAATAATGAATCTAAGGGGTATATGCTTGGCCCCAAATGGATATCGACAATGAGAAAGAGGGTCACACAAGGTAGGGTCCGCGCTCCAAGTTGAGAGGAGAACCACACCTAGTTGATGTGAGGACTATCCAAGTTAAAGGGGGAGCTCTCACATAGTAGATTTTGGGTTTTCCCAAAGTTAGGTCTCATGAGATGGAAGCCTTCACCTAGTGGAGTTAGGGTTGCCATCTATGTATCCAATGAACTAAGACTTGCTTAAAGAAGTACCTCCTAGTGTTCAAAAGCATTAATGGACTAAGACATGCTTGAGGAAGTATCTCATCGGGTCCATCTTAATAGTGAACTTAGACATACTTAGTGAAGTATCTCCTAGTGTTCAAAGTAATCATGAACGAAGACATGCTTGAAGAAGCATTAAGTACCTAATAGTGTTCTAAGGTTTAAAGAGAGGGATTAGGCTCCAACCAAGAAGTATGAGTAAGAGGACCTAAAGGAGTACTAAGATGTAGTCCTGTGTCATGTGTGTGTGTGAGGTTTGCTCGAATTCTAACGCTAGGAGCAGAAACTAGAACTTGCCCGAGTAGTCTTGCTTAAATCTGAGAACAACTGGATAGGAAAGGATCCGTAGGCCATTTTTGCTAAGCCATTGAAAAGCCAAAAATAAAACAACCAATAAAACAGCTTATCACTTGAACCCGATTTGAGCCTGAAAACTAATTTTGTTCTTACCCATTAAATATCATATCCTTGTGTCTCCGAAGATACGATATCACAACTCAGGCCAAAGGCCTAAGTTGAGGGGGATTACAATCCGAGCAGAAAGGAAAAGTGAAAAAGAAGGTTCAACAAGTTAGTTGAAAGCACAAAATGTATGATAAAAAAAGCAAGAAAAGAAAAGAAAAGAAAAGAAAAGAAAAGAAAAAGAAAATAATGGTTGCTGGGATGTACTGAAATGAAGAAAAAGAGGGTATCGCTCAGAAAAAGTTGTTTGCGAACAAAACTTTGGAGAACCAAGGTACTAGTCACTCACAAACCCAGAAATCCATTCCCTAGCCTGAGCCTATGTTACAAGCTGATAAAGTCCCACAATGATCCTATTCCGGTTGTTCGAAAGATAGAGCGTAGAAAGCAAGGGCAAGCCAATGGTCTTTTGTTGTTAGTGTTAGAATTTCTTTGAGAGTTTGAGCGTAGAAATTAGTCCCAGTTATCATGAGTGACGGAATTCTTTGGTGTGAGGACACAGTGATTGCATTTTGATAGATAGATTGTGTTAGCTGATAGTATACAGACATAAGCATAGTCGACTGTGAGTAATGGGATGTCATATATTGATCCTTGCATGTTAGATTGATTGTTTTGGACACAAATTGTGGTTGAGAAGGCTGCTGCATGATTAGGATAATATATGTGGGATTTGAAGAGTCGAATGCTTGTCTTTATCATCACTTGAGGACAAGTAATGGTTCTAAGTTGAGGGTGTTGATGTGCCATGAAATATAGGCACATTTGATGCTCAATACTAGAATCGAGTGTATTTTTATAAGCTTTGATGTGTTTGTTGAATGTTTAGACAGATTCTTACCTATGTGGAAGAATGGAAAAAGGAGCAGAAGATGAGTGTGATCAAGTGAAGACCACGGGAACCTAGATGGACCGTGGTCCTTGAAACGAACCGTTGTGACGATCTTGATGGATTTACAGCCTAGAGACATCGAGGAGCTGAAATGGGATTGGACCAAGTAAGGACCACGGACGACCTCACGGGTCGTGGTCCTCACAATGGTCTGTGGTTGTGATCGTAGAGTGGATCCAGTGTTTGGGTAATGAGAAGATAAAGTGCAATGGCGACTAAGTGAAGACCACGGAAGGCTTCACGGGCCGTGGTCTCCATAACGGCCCGTGGTGGTGATCGTGAAGGTGATCCAGTGTACAGGCATTGAAGACCCAAGTTTGGAGAAGTACAAGTGAAGACTACGAAGGGCTTCACGGACCGTGAAGCACTTGATGGACCGTGGTAGCACTCGTGTAGTGGCATGACAGCTTAGTCCTACTTTGAGTAGGACTCCTTTTAGACACTTTATTTGAATTAATTAGGTTATTTTTAGTTTTTATCTCATCATATCTGGAACGAGCGACTTAGTTTTGAATACTTTTGACTTTGTTTTTATCGATTAACATTGAATCGATCTCGAAAGTTGGATTTTGATTTTCTCAATATCATTCGTTCAGTGAATTTGCAGATTTTCGTAAGTAAATTTTCTTAATGTTTGCTTTACTAATCTCTGTTCATTTAGTGGAAGTCATGAGTGGCTAAACACCACAACTGGGGTTGTGGGAACGATGACAGAAATATAATTGTGAATTTGTAAAATGAGTAGAAGGTGAATAATATTTGCAATATTTAACTCGGTTTTCGCTATTCATTTGTTCTAATGAGTGCACGCATTAGAGTCAGCCTCTATCTATCGATTGTTCAAGAGAAAAGAGATAGTTGGGAAAAAGTGGAGGTAATGTGATAAAATGGCGTTAAAGGTCGAGTTCGAGAGAAGAGAACTTTAACATCATTGTATGCGAGGGTAGAATTTGTTAACACTCAAAGACCGAGAGGAATTGAGTGAAAATTATCTAACTAGACTGAGAAGTGTTAGATATTGTCAACTCGCCTATAAATTGGAAAGACTAAATTACCTGAAGCTCAGTTAAGGATGAACAATAGATGTGATGTCATGGGAAATACAACCCTGGTTTTATTTAGTTATCGAAACAACCTTAGAATCAGTACTTTGTTAATTGTTAATTCTGATTTTGTTTAACAATCTTAGTTACTAGAACTTTACAGCTAAACGCAATTGGCATTCCGCAATTGTTTTCTTTAGGAAATAATAACAACATTTGGGTAAACGCGACAGTGAAATCATTTTTGTAAAAAAAATTTCTGTGGGATCGACCTCAACTCACGTTAAGTTCTATAAATTGACTTTGACCGTTTATACTTCTTAATTGAAGTGTAAGTTTGGACGTATCAGTATACAGCTCCAGTAGCACCAGTAGGTCGTCCAACTCAGCAGGGTGTTTCATCTGGTACAGGTGGCGGTCAGCACCAGAATAGGTTGTATGCTCTCCAGGCTCGCTAAGACCAGAAAGATTCTCATGATGTGGTCATTGGTACATTGCGAGTCTTTCATTTAGATGTTTATGCACTGTTAGATCTAGGGGCTACACTGTCTTTTGTAACTCCCTATATAGTAGTAAACTTCAGTGTCAGTCCAGAAATTCTCTTAGAACCCTTCTCAGTCTCTACTCCAGTTGGTGACCCAGTTATAGCTAGACGGGTATACGAAAATTGCCCTGTCACAGTCTCTCAGAAATTCACCTCAGCAAATCTTGTAGAGGTAGAAATGGTAGATTTTGATATCATTCTAGGCATGGATTGGTTACATTCCTGTTATGCCTCAGTCGATTGTAGAACTAGAATCGTTCGGTTTCAGTTTCCAAACGAGCCAGTCTTGGAGTGGAAGGGTAGTAGCTCAGTGCCTATGGGTTAATTCATCTCTTACCTTAAGGCCAAAAAAATAATTTTCAAAGGGTATATCTATCATCTTGTTTGGGTTAAGGATTCAAACTCTAAAACCCCAACTCTTGAGTCAGTCCCAGTAGTAAATGAGTTTCCAGCAGATATTCCTAGAGTTCCTTCCAAAAGGGAAATCGACTTCGGAATAGATATCCTTCTAGATACCCAGCCTATTTTGATTCCTCCTTACAGAATGGCTCCAAACGAGCTAAACGAATTGAAAGAACAATTGAAAGACCTTCTAGATAAGGGCTTCATCAGACATAGTATCTCTCTATAGGGTACTCCAGTGTTGTTCATGAAAAAGAAGGATGGTTCTCTCAGAATGTGCATTGACTATCGTCTGTTGAACAAAGTCACAATCAAGAATAAGTATCCCATCCTAGGATTGATGACTTGTTCGACCAACTTCAGAGTGCTAGTTGCTTTTCTAAGATAGACCTCAGATCCGGCTATCATCAGCTCAGAGTCAGAGATAGTGACATTTCGAAAACAACCTTCAGAACTCAGTATGGTCATTATGAATTTGTAGTTATGTCTTTTGGACTAACAAATGCTCCTGCAGCTTTCATGGACTTAATGAAGATGGTGTTCAAACAGTATTTGGACTTGTTCGTTATCGTCTTTATTGATGATATCTTCATTTATTCTCAGAGTGAGGAGGAGCATGCCACTCATCTGAGAGTTGTTCTACAAACTCTCAAAGATCGTCAGTTATTTGCTAAGTTCAGCAAATGTGAATTCTGGTTACAGTCCATTGCTTTTCTTGGTCATGTGGTATCTAGCGAAGGAATCTGAGTGGATTCTCAGAAAATTGAGGCAGTGAAGGAATGGCCCAGACCCATCTCACCAATAGATATCAGAAGTTTGTTGGGTCTGGCCAGTTATTACAGGAGATTTGTTGAAGAATTTTCATCCATAGCTTCCCCATTGACCAAATTGACTCAGAAGAAGGTCAAATTTCAGTGGTCAGATGAATGTGAGAAAAGCTTCTCAAAACTGAAGACTAGGATGACTACAGCTCTTGTCTTGACTCTACCAGAATGTTCAGATGATTATGTGATTTATTTTGTTGCCTCCAGGGTCGGCCTAGGTTGTGTGTTGATGCAGCGAGGTAATGTCATAGCTTATGCTTCTAGACATCTTAAGGTCCATGAGAAGCACTACCCAACTCATGACCTCGAACTTGCAACCGTAGTATTTGCCCTAAAAATTTGGAGACACTACTTGTATATTGTTCATGTTGATGTGTTCACATATCATTAGAGTCTCCAGTATGTGTTCACCCAGAAAGAGTTCAATCTTCGTTAGAGGAGATGGCTTGAATTCCTCAAGGACTATTACATGAATGTGCTTTACCATCCTGGTAAGGCCAATGTAGTGGCTGATGCTCTCAGCAGACTGTCTATGGGTTGTGTAGCACATGTTGAGGAAGAAAAGAAAGAGCTAGCCAAAGATGTTCACCGGCTTGCTCGCTTAGAAGTTTGCCTTACGGACACATTAGAAGAGGGTGTGATAGTTCAGAATGGGTCAGAATCTTCATTGGTAGCGGAGGTTAAGGAAAAACAGGATAGCGATCCTATATTACTTTAGTTGAAAGGTGCAGTTCATCAGCAGAAAGTTGAGGTTTTCTCCCAAGGGGGAGATGGTGTGCTTCGTTACCAGGGTTGCTTATGTGTTTCTAATGTGGGTGAGTTGATGAAATAGATCCTTACAGAAGCCCATAACTCCAGATATTCTATTCATCCAGGTGCCACTAAGATGTACTGTAATCTACGAGAAGTATTTTTATGGAACGGCATAAAGAGAGACATCGCAAATTTTGTGGCTAAGTATCCTAACTATCAACAGGTTAAGGTAGAACATCAGAAACCAGGAGGTATGACTCAAGAGATTAGCATTCCTACATGGAAGTGGGAAGTGATAAACATGGACTTCATTACGGGTTTACCTCGTACTCGCAGACAACATGACTCCATTTGGGTGATAGTGGACAGAGTTACTAAGTCCGCTCACTTCTTGGCTGTCGAAACTACAAATTAAGTGGAGGACTACGCCAAAATTTACATCAATGAGATAGTCAGGTTACATGGGGTTCCCATGGAAGTCCTCAGTTTACCTCTGATTTCTGGAAATCATTTCAGAAAGGACTTGGTACTCAGGTAAATCTTAGTACGGCATTTCATCCACAGACGGATGGTCAGATAGAGCGTACCATTCAAACCTTAGAGGACATGTTGAGAGCTTGCGTGATCGATTTCAAGGGTAGTTGGTATGATCACCTACCTCTCAAAGAGTTTGCCTATAATAATAGCTTCCATTCAGTTATTCAGATGGCCCCTTATGAGGCACTATACGGGCGCAGATGCAGGTCCCCAATTGGTTGGTTTGAAGTAGGTGAAGCAGCCTTGATTGGATAAATATACCCCCAAACTTTCAAAATTGGTATGTAAATACCCTCTGTCATATTTTTCGTCCATCAAAGCCCCTGCCGTCCAATAATCAGCGCACATTTTCCCTTCCCACTAACGGAACACTCAGCTTGTGCACGTAGCGCAATCCTAAGCCACAACCCGAATTGATAAATTATTTAACCCAAATTTCTAAAACCCGCCCATGACCCATTCAACCTACCCGATTTACCCATAAATAAAATATGGACCAATTCAGCCAATGTACCAGCCACCGCCACCGCCACCGCCATCGGAGACACCAAAAGAACGCATGAAATTTCTATCACGTTCTTGAAGTCTCTCTGTTTTTGAAGTCTCTAAAGCTTTAGCTCCTCCTCAAGTTTTACCTAAATCACGTTTTTTTGCTGCCCCTTCTTATATTGGGAGTGGTAGTGGTATCGGAGGATATTGCCGCCGAGTTAGATGAATCCACCATTATTTTCGGCAACCCTTTTTATTTTTCATCTTCTGAAACTTCTCAGCTTATTATGGAACACATTATGTCTGTTTCTGTAAGTACCTTTTTTCACTACTCAGAGGAATTTGGGAATTTGATTTTTTTTGTTTGTTTATTTCTGTTTTCAAGTGAATTTTTGGAGGTTTTTTGGTGGGTTTTACTTTTTTTTGGGTTTATGGGAAAACCAAAGCTTCTTGATAGAAGCTGAGTTTGGGGGACATTAATGGTGACACAACTTGTCACCGTTACTTTATGATTTCTTGAAAACATCAGTGTATTGAATTTAATTTTTGCTTTCACAGAGGGACTGCTTTTACTCTCTCTTAGTTTTGCTTTGATTATTTTAATAATTTAACATCCATCTGAATTGGTTCTGGACGGCTCTCTAGATAAGAACGACATAGAAATTTCATGGGTTCTTTGGTGTCTCCGGTGGCAGTGGTTCATAGTTTATTTGTGGGTAAATCGGGTGGGTTGAATGGGTCATGAGTGGGTTTTTAAAATTTAGATTAAATAATTGGTCAATTTGGGTTGTGGCTTAGGATTGCGCCACGTGTACAAGCTGAATGTTCCGTTAGTGGGAGGGGTAAATGTGCACTGATTATTGGACGACAGGAGCTCTGATGGACGAAAAGTATGACGGAGGGTATTGACATACCATTTTCGAAAGTTCGGAGGTATATTTGTCCCTTTTCCCTAAATTATATGAATATCATTAGAGTCATGATATTGGAGAAATTGAGACTTAACCCTAGGCTTGAAACATAGGAACTTGATAATAGAGTTGGGTGAATTTTTGGGTCTAGGCTAAACATATAATAATGTGCGTATTGTTAGTCTCAAAATCTTATTGTGGTGATTTATTTGAATAGATTGCATCAATTTGGATACCCGAAGAAAGGGGAAGGCTCAAGTTCTGAAGTGATTATTCAATTATTTGAGGCAAGTGGATTTCTCAATCCTTGTTAAGTGTATAGAATCGTGTATTTATAACGACTCATTTGGTCGTTTTGAGTACTAGAGCTTTTTATTTCATAAAATAATTTCCGATAGATTCTAAATGGGCATTTTGGACTATTCGTAACTATAGTTATATGATTAAGGGGGTAGTTTAAATAATTTATATAGTTGGTGGTTAAAGAAAATAACATTAAAATTAGTAGGGGTCACTTTTACCACTTTTTTAATGATTAGTCATATATAATAAATAGGGTAATAAATAATTTGTAGAAGAAAGAAGATAAAATAGAGGCAGGCGCACGATCGTAAAGGAAATTTGAAGGCCACGACTTCAGGTGAGATATTTTTTCTCCAATTCTTCAAGTAGTTGACTATAGTTGAATTTTCAATGTGTTGGATTTAGAATGTAAATTGCTGGATAGATGAAAAATCTTAATTAGATTGAGAAAGAAAAGAAAAGAATATTGGCGAATCTTGGTTACAGGTTGTTGTGTAGCGTTCTGGTTGCCACCATTAATAATGATTACTATATGATTATGTTAGGTATTGGAATATAGAAAGATAGGGTGTATGGTCTGACATTCAGAGATGGTCACATTCCCATGAGTTGGTCATAATGTGGCGTCGTGGTTTTTATTTCCAGATTTGTTCCTTATAATTATTATATTAAGGTTTAAGTGTTAATTAATTGAGATAGGTAATTAAATATTAGGTCTATATTATTTGAATTCCATTAAAGTTATGCTAATTGGAGGAATTAAGATTTACACTTAGGCTTGAACTTTAGGAAAACAGATTATAGAATTGGGCAAATTTTTGGGTGTAGGCTAGACATATATTAACAGGGGTGTCTATAGACTCGTTAACTTACAAATTATGCATATATGATAGATTGGAAACGTTCGAGGCATTGAGGAAAGGAAAAGCATTGTGGACTTAGCTTGCTTGAATTCGATTCTTCGGTGAAGGTAGGTTATGGCTTGTTCTATGTGATAGATAGACTCTTAATAGTGATTGATAGTCATTGAGTGATATTGTGAATCTATCTATATACTAGGTTGTGTGTTTTGAATTATCTATGTGTTGTTTGTGATTGGTCTGAAATCCTGAGACCGTGAGATTTATAATCTTGAACCTTGTCTATTGAAGTGATGCCTTGAATAAAGAAGGTTTGATGAAATATTGTTAATGAAGTGAAAAGTGGTGATAATAAATGATAAATTAACGATATATTTGGATCGGGTGCTGATGAGTCCTAGATTTTGACTCATTTAGGGCTAGGTTTTCATAGTTTCTTGTCCTCAAATGGCTAATTTATGCTCGAAACAGATGTTAAAGTGTTAATTTGCAGCAATGAAGGCAAAGGAGCAAGACAAGGATATTACCGGGCAAAAATGAGCTAAAAATGATGACAAAAGCCGATAATCGCCAAAGCCACTCGGCGACTCGCCGAGTGGCACTTCAGCTCACCTAAAGTTCCAGACTACCAGCCCTGGGGAGAAGCCAACTTGGCGATGGATTTGGACCTTCGGCGAACCGCCGACTAGATCGGCGACACATTCTGGATCGCCTAAAGTTACAGAACCTTCCAGATAAAAAGCCAAAGCAGACCGGAGATGGAAAGGAGCGATTGGCGCTTCGCCGACCTGGTCGGCGATGCTCGACTTACCACGCCTAATGGTCCTTGCAGCCAAAATTTGGAAAACTATAAATTGAATTTTAAAAAAGAGTTCAAAGAGTCCTGACATTATTTTTCTAAGTCCAGATTTAGTTTTCTTCGGAGTTTTATAGATCTTTGAGTATTTCTCCATTGTAGAAGAATATTGAAGGGTTTTTCAAGTATATTTGGATTGGGTCTTTGATTTTGAGCACTTTGGATCATTGTAAAGACTTGGATTGCAATACCCAGAGTATGGAGAACGTATTTGGTATTGATTTCTATCTTTTTCTGATGCTTGACTAAAACTCCAATTCTTGGGGTGTGATCATGTGATTATTTGTCTAATTAGCTTATGGGATTTAACACCCAGAAAACTAGTAAGCTAAACTAGAGCTCTACGTGAGAGTTTTAGAGTTTGACGTGAGGGTTAAAATCATAAAATGACTTTCCGTACTTAGAATGAAGGTTTTAGGGCTAGGGCATCAAGGTACGACCCCCCAAGGACCAACCAAGGGTCCTTGAGGGGGACCCAAAACGGTCCCTAAAAGCTGTCCAAAACAGCCTACCCACGAGGGGCATCCACGAATCGTGGATGGACCCACGCCCCGTGGGAAGGGGTCGTGGGTCAAGGACGCAGCTCCCCTTGAATTTTTAGCCACAGCCCTCCACCTACGAAGGACCAGTATCCGTAGACCCACCCACGGTCTGTGGGTCGGGGTCTCATGGGTGGGGCAGTTTTGAAGTTTAGTTGTTTTAAGTTGGGGGCTTAGGGGTTAATTCGTAATTAGTTAGGGGTTAAGTGATGTCGTTTTATTAGTAATTAGACCACCTATATAAACCCAATAGACCCCTAAACTAAAGGAACAAATTCATTCTACCAAGACCCCAAAAGAAACCCAATTCCCTCCAAGAAAATCCTCTCTCTAGAAAGTGAAGAAGAAGAAGAAGAAGAAGAAGAGGAGAAGAAGAAAGCTAGGTAAATTCCTCCATTGTTGCAATCTTATGTGAGGGCTTTATATACAAGGTATGATAGATTATTCATCTATGGATTCTTCTATCCATAGAGCCCCCTAGATTTCCCCTAATTGTGAAGAAAAACCCCAATCTAAGCTAGAGTTTCTTCCTATGTTGTGGGTAGTGTTGAGTATGATTACAATTGAGTGGATAATACTTGTTTATGATTGTTTTAATATTGAATCATGATATATTGATGATATTACATATTTTCCATGGCTAACCCTAGTTTAATTGATGAATTTGAAGAATGTGGGTTATGCCTTGTGAAGTGAAATTGAAGACTTAGAGTTGATCTTCTAGAATTGATGTCATGTATAGTAATTGTTCAAGAATAGAAGCATGTTAACATGAATTGAATTAGATTGAAGTATATATGATTGATCATGATTAGTAATGATTGAGATTGGGACTTTATGATGAATTATGACTAGATGAATCTGGTGACTTGAATATCTTTTGATCTAGATATGTGTGATGATTATAAGGAGTAAATCTTTGAGAGTGAGGCTTGTAATCATGATTTTTTATCACTAGGGCCTTGAGAGTAAAGTCAACATGATGAATTATGTATGTTAAGGCTTTAAGAGTGAAGCTTATATGAAAATGGTAGACTACTAGATAGAGTTGTTGTGAAAGTACTTTACCCACCTAATTTACCTCATTAATGATTGAATGTATGAAGTAATAGAATCACATGAGTTAGGATGATTTCCATGTCTAGTGCTTGAACCCCAAGTGTGATGATGGAAAGTAAGTGTTGAACCTCAAGGAGGTGAAGTATGAGATTATGCTTGTAGTAATTGAACTACTTAAATTATGATTATATCCATGTCTAATGTAGTCATTTTCGATATGTTGATTTGATATGAATTTTGACCCTTGAAAGGACAATACATGATGTTATGCATGTTTTATAAATGTTATGTATATGCTTTAAGAACACTTTGAGAGTAAGGTGATCATGACTATGATGTAATTGTGGTGTACTTGAAAGGCTATTCTCACATACACTCTTATGCATGACTATGAATGAAGTGTCCACGATTATGATAAAGGTTGTTGTGTTGATTGAAAGGCTATTCTCATTAACACATAATGAACATGATGTGAAAGGTTTTCTCACAATATGATGAATCTAAGGTTGAAAGGCTTTCTCACCTAATTAAATCTAAAATAAACATGTAGACATGGACGGTGAAAGGTTATTCTCACGCATGATCTAATGTGCTATAGTATGAATTATATCGGATTGAGTTTTAAGACATTCTTCCATAAACATGAAATTAATTCAAGACTTAACATGAACCTAATGGGAATTATGGTTAGCACCGAGAGGATATGAATATGAGATGGAAGCTTTTATGCAAGTTAGTCCGGCTTCCCAAATGGGTTCCTTTTACGCCAGTCAGTCCGGGTTCCCAAAACATGTATTTCATATGAGTATGAGATGGAAGATTTTACGCCAGTTAGTCCAGCTTCCCAAATGGGTTCCTTTTACGTCAGTTAGTCTGGGTTCCTGAAACATGTATCTCATGAGATGGAAACCTTCTACCTCAGAAGTCCCGGTTTCTAGTAGCAATCTCCTTATTCCATAACTACGTGCCCCCGTAGGTTATTTAGCTACTGGATCGACCTAAAGCTAATACATGATGGTTCTACCTTAGGAAAGTAGACCAACTTCTTTTCAGTGTGGGGCATGACACCGGATTCCATGATAAGCTCACATGGTCTATGTCGATTTAGGATAATTCCCAAAACAAGAATATGATTATGAGTTATGAATCATGGTTACTCAAGAAGATTTACTTAGCAGGGATGGATTATGGGATCTTATTCATGCATGGCACAAGTATGCTTTGAGGGTGGTTATGATATGTTCCTTTGTATGATATGATGATCTATGTTTATGACTTATGATCATAATGTGTGCTTAGTTTGGATTGTAGCTTGAAAGGCCATTCCAATACTTGTGTGACTAAAGGTGGATGTTCCCTTGTCCTTTGTGATGAGCTTAATATGAGAACAAGAGATGATACATATGAATGAAGAGCCTAGAGTGTCTAGATTAGCATGGGTAGCATTATGGGAACTTATTCATGCATTGCACAAGCTTGCCTTGAGATGATTCATGAAGTATTTCTCTAATATGATGTATGTTTAACTTGGATTGTTGCTATAGTTGTCTTCCTTGCTATGTTAACTATAGGTGATAGATTCCCTTGTCTATATGAAGTAAGTAGAAGAATGAGACCAAATGAATGGTAAGTATGAATATGGTGACTTCAAGGTTATGCTTAGTGTGAATGGTATTATGGGATGTCATTCATGCATTCCACAAGTGTGTTTTGAGGTTACTTAGGAGTGTAGTGCTCATATGATATGAAGGTCTAAGTGTAGACTATGCCATGAACATGATGTATCTCCTATGCTCAAGAATTATGTCTTATGTTGACTTATGCTTATATGATGCTTATGTTGGAGATTATGCTTATGACTATGTTATTGTCTCTTATGCTTATATCTCATGTTGACTAACCATTTTGAGATTCTCTTATGATGTTATGCTAGCTAACATATTTAGTACATTTTGTACTAACGCATACTCTTGCCTATATTCTTATCAAATGTAGGGTTCAGTGAGCTTGAGTTCTATCTTGGAGGCTACGTTCTTACAAGGAGCAAGAAGTTGAAGATTGGTGAGTCCTCATAGCTTCGAGGATAAAGCCACCATTACCTCTATGTCTTTTCTTTATGTTTTAGACTTTTCTATGGGCTGCGTCCCAAAGATCTATTCAATTTGAGTCTAGATGGTTTGAGACAAAGTGTAGTAAGACT
>JAJONR010006119.1:0-30813 GCA_029582245.1 Solanum etuberosum | reverse complement strand
CTAAGAGTGGTAAAGATTGGCGGGACAGGGCCCCAGCCTACCCATAAAAATATATACGACAAAAGCTAACAAACCTCTCAACTCTGGCAGCTCCGGAGGAAAGGGGCTAGCCAACCAGATAGAAGTCAATCCTGCTGCTGAGGAGATCTACTGGGTCGTCTGTCGGGACTTGCATGCATGAATGCAGCGCCCTCAGGCAATAGGGCGTCAGTATGAAATAATGTACCGAGTATGAAAGGCCATAGACTAAATGAGCAAGTTTCATAATACACAAAAATCAATCAGGTAAGGAAATCAAAATTTAGATAAGCATGCTAACCACTACTGAATCTAAATATACAAACAAATTATCAACTAACAACCTAACCAAGCCCCCATAAGCTCGGTAGGTACAAACAACACACCACCTACCTAGGCCCCCATAAGCCCAGAAGGTGCCAAATCAACCTACGTACCCCTATCAGTAGCCCCTTATAAATTTAGATATAAAACCTGAACTGGTCGCTAAAAGTAAAAAACCAGTCACTAAAAGTCTGATATATAGTCCCTAAAAGCCTGCACCACATATCAACACTTTAGTTTGTTTGCTCCAACTCTGAATTCTCCAATGGGGTGCTCGGGATTCCTTCGGAACCCCGTGCGTGCAAACAAAAAATGCTACCCCATTCAATTAGGCATTCCAGACTCAATGGAACCATCAAAACTCCCATTCGATGTCGTTTTGATGAAAATTGGGTCTCATACCCAAGTTTTGTTTTAAGCTAAAAACCACAAGAACAGTCAAAATTAGACCGAAAACCTAGGGAACAACATGAAAGGTCGTTCTAGACCAAACTCGACATTACGAAGCTAACCTCCCTGATGAAATTCTCATCCGAGCATGTTTACCAAGAATGTTGACCAAAGTCAACCCTTTGGCTTAAGCTTCAAAGTTAAAATGCCTAATGGCACAATCTCACAACAGAAGTCACGGGGCTTAAACCAACCATGCCCTAGCCTAAAATGGCCCTTCCAAAGCTGATGAAACTGCCAGAATTGCATTCTGAGGCCGTCTTCCTAAATTTTTAAATGAAGTCAACCGTTCAAGTTTAAAGGCTCCAAAATATGGAAACTTGCATAAAATCCAAACGAACGACCTGGTGACTGAACTGTCACGACCTAGGGGTACCCTTATATGTAACAAGGCGTACAAGACCCCAATAGGCCTCATACAAGCCACTTAGCATATCATGACATAATATAATAGAAAATGGTGCAAAAATTTAAAATATTTTCCAATACAATCAAAGTCCACAAAACGAAGCGGAATTCTTTAACACTTGTCTCAAACCATATAAAACATGAATAGTCTTTGGGACACAGCCCATACCATAGTTCTAAACATAAAATGAAAGACATAAAGGAAAGGTGATCAAATTCTCGGTGCTGTGAGGACTCACCAAATCTTCACTCCTTGCTCTACTATGAACCTAGCCACGGGGATGGACGTCAATATCGCCGGACCCTACATTTGATAAGAATCTAGGCAAGAGTATGTGTTAGTACAAACATGTACTAAATATGATGGCTAGCCTAAATCATCAACACAAGCATAACATAGGCATTAGTCAACATAAGACATATACCATAATCATAAGAGATAACAACATAAGTCATAACCATATTCAATGCACATAAATCTTCATATCATAAGAGAAACGCTTCTAAAGTAACCTCATCTTATTCTTACTCAAAACTTGGGTCATCACCTCTATTCATACATATCAAGGAAAGTAACTCAAGCAACAATCCAAGAAAATCTTACATCATACAAGAAAATCTCATATTAAAACATAATTACGATACTTCCATGATATAACCTTGATTCATCATAAACCTACTACTTTGATTAGGGACTTGTCCCTCTTGAGTCATTATTTCTAATCATGGAACGGTACTTCTTTACTAGTCCAAGACACATCATCACTCATGAATGGTTAAGATTTACCAATACAAGGCTATCAAGGAAAAGCACCTCATTATACTAGACCAAGCTATCATGGAAAGCATCTTCTCATGCAAGTCCAAGCTTCTCAATGAAGGGTACTATGCTCAATCCAAGCTAATCATCTTCCTAACATAAAAACATTATTCACTTACTTTAAAGACATGGGGATTCTCCTCCTTGCCTAACTTATAAAGGCTAATGGGTATTCGCCTCTTGCCTTACTTATAAAGGCTAATGGGTATTCACCTCTTGCCTTACTTACTTTAAGATCATGGGTACTCACCTCCACAATAACATCATATGAAACGGGTACTCACCTCCACATCATTTCATAAGGATCATGGGTACTCGCCTCCATGTCCATTCATCATAATAAGAACGTGGGGAATCACCTTTTGTTTAATTCTAAGGAGTATGAGAAATCACCTCATGTCCTTAACATATGGAGGTCAAGGGTAGTCGCCTCTAGCCTCATCAATTACATTATCTTTTAGTCTAGATTCATTTTAGGTGAGCAATCCTTTCAACATAGAATCATTTATGCGAGTAAACCTTTCACATCATGTTCATTATGTGTATATAAGAATAGCCTTTCAATCAACACGGCAACAATATCATAATCATTGACACTTCACTCTCAAAGTATTCCTAAAGCACTTACATAGATTCCATAAGACATGCATAATCTCATACATTCATAATATAGGGCATATGGGTAAATCCTTCCACCATACATTCATCATATAAGCTGTACTCTCAAAGGCTTAACATTTCTAGTTCATAATATTAGCTTTACTCTCAAGCCCTACTAGACTTATTTCATCATGCAAGGGTTACTCTAAAAGCCCTAATCATCATAACTTATCATATATGCCTTGATCTCAAGACAACTATATCCTCAAAGCCTACAAGTCATAGTTCATCACATATACTTTGATTTTTAATCAATTCATGTCTATATGCTTTACTCTTAAGAAATTCATATCTATGTGCCCTACTCTCAAGCAATCTATAATGTAATTCATCAATCCTAGATGATCACATCTAAGCCCTCAATTTCCCCTTTCATGGCATACAACCCAACTTTATTAAATTCACCTTAGATTTATAGGTTAAGCATGAATACATGTATAATAATACTAAAAACATGCAATTCCATCATAAACAATCATAAAAAACCATAATCCACTCAATTGGATCATAACCCATAACATTAGAAGAAACCCTAAATTGACTTGGGGAATTCTTCTTCTAGATTGGGAAAAACATGGGGCTTCATGGATGAAAGGAATCCATGAATGAATAAACCATCATACCTTGATTACAAAGCCTATCAAGCTTGAAATAATGAAGACTTGGCTTGACCTAGCTTGATTCCTCCTTTTCTTCTTCAACTTTCTAGAGAGAGAATATTTGAGAGGGGATTGGGTTTCTTTTAGGGTCTTGAAATAATGACTTAGAATGACTTAATTTAGGGGTCTAAAGTACTTATATAGGTGATCTAGGTTAGGGTGAAATGATACCACTTAATTCTAATTAAAACCAGAAAGACCCATTAAGCCCTTAAACTTAACTTCCCAAGCTGACCCACGAGACCACGTTGATGGGCCGTGGATTGACCCACGATCCCTCCTGGTCAACCATGGTTTGGGTTCTGGGAGTTGGTAAAAAGGGGCTTGGACCTACGACCCCTAACCACGAGGTGTGGACCCATCTATAGGGTGTGGTGCGGCCCGTGGTTACTGCCTTAGGCAAATTCGCTTGGTGCCCATCCACGGGGCCCACCAATTGGGCGTGGGCCCATCCACGGGGCATGGATGGCCCTCGTGGGTGCCACCTGGAAATTCTAAAAATTGCTAAGCTTCCATATTTCGTATACAGGGTGTTACACGAATTGTGAGTCCCAACAAGTCAGAAATGACTTGTGGTCACTACAGAAAGCTCTAAATGCTGAATAGATCGAAAAACATAGAAAATGACATTGAGGGTCATTACAGGTACCTCAAAAACTCTACGTATGAGAAAAAATCTTCGCCAGTACTAGGCAAAAAAATAGAATGTTAAACCATATATCAACATCTGAATAGTGTTTTGACCACTTGTCTAACCCCGTTTAGGCTTAGCAGTTGACTACATCACGACTGCAAAAAGAAAAATGTCAGCAATTGAATGTAGCTGACAAAATCCTCTGACCAGCCTACAGAAGCATACATAATCCTCCTCCCAAATCAAAGCAGCACAGCCTAGCCTATCCAATACAAAAAGAAATCAACTACAGGGGAAAAATACATACATAATCCTCAAATCAAGCAGCCATAACAAGCCAACGATAGACAATAAGCCATATACCCGAATGGCATAAAAATCCCAAATCACACAAAATAAGAAAGAACGAGATAAACCACAAAATCACATCCAAAGAAGGAATACCTGAAGCCTTGACCTCTGACCAGCCTACAGAAGCATAGAATAAACCGTGTCCGACCCCAACATGAACACCTGATGTAGTAATGACAACACCTAAGGCACCACCTCTAAATGAAGGAGATGATAACCCATATGACTACTCTAGATGACTACCTCTCATCATGGTCCCATGCTGGGGACAAGCTATAGGCTGATGAACAAGTTTTCCACAGGTACAACTAAGTTCAACCACCCCATCCTGGGACTATCAGATGTCTGCAATACTTGGAAAAGCAACTCCCACCTGGGTCACTCTCTAAACCAGTGGCCTAACTTTCCATAATCATTGCAACCTCTATAGCATGAAGCCCTGCATGAAGAATGTGGTGATCTGCCATGTATACCTTCACACCTAGCAAGCTGCACTGGCGCCTTATGAAAATCTTTAACATAGTGGCCTATCTCGCCAAACCCATTACCGAGAGCAATTACCTGAAGACCCAACTGGAGTAACATGATACCCAACACCCAAAGGTCCAGAATGACCAACATGAGAAGTTTGGCCTAAACTCTGCCTGCTGACCTCATAACCCCATGGAACTTGAGATGCTACCTTCATAAGCCTGATAGGTCAGAAAGATGGCCCTCGCTGAATTTATACTCACCTCAAAGTGTAATTTTGTCACCATTGTAATGATGGCAAAGCCTCTTATAACCATCATTGTAAGTCTCAAGGCATGCTTGCTCCTCAACCCTCAGATGACTCGCAACCATGGGAAAGGTAGACCCTGATGATATTAGATGCTCCGATACTAACTGGAGTGGCAAAGCCAACCCTCCGATCAACCCTTAACTCTACTCTTGATCTGAAGGAAACAATGTATAGGGTTATGCCCAACCCACTCTAAAACTCCCAACACATAGTTATAAATGGATGATAAACCCTTCTAAGGACCAGTTAACCTTACTTTTCTGAGCAGCACCCACTGCACCAAGAATTGCACCTACCTGAATTGTACCCTCGGAGGATATCGGACCTCCTAACACTGAATACGTAGGAATCGAGGTAGCCAAAAACCCTACCAAAGGCTAGGCTTCCCCCTGACTCTCTGAATGCTGAGGAATGCCTCCGACCTCAAGGTTCATTCCCGTCTGAGGCCTCCTATCCCGATCACATGTTGAAACTCTAGTGGAATGTGCTGATGCTCTGTCCACATCCATCGAATGCTTCATGCTATCCAGCGAAAACACACGTTGAGAGTTAAAAACATAATTTCCTATGAATTCCCTATAACCTCCTGAAGATAGGATATAGACATCTCTGCACTGATCCATAGGACTCTACTAGGCATTTTCTCTCATTCCAGCGATGTCGGTTTACCTGGAGCTCTGATAAAAAAGTGTCACAACCGGATTTCTAAGGTCATGATGGCACCTACTACACCCACCAGTAGGTAAGCCTAACCTGTAGCCTGGAGCCATAAGCAACTGACTAAAAAGCGGAAGCCAACAATAAGAAGTAAGAGCATCGAACAAAGAAGAGAAAGGGAAATCAACAAAACCATACAAGAACTATCCATAGATCCGACATCAGTTAGTAGTTCAGCATCTAATATGAAATAGGAGTACACGGCTTTCACAATTACAAGACAAGTACAAGACTTTTCTGAATACAATATAAAGACTAAGCCTAACAAAAAAAGATGGAAACCGGTACTCTAGACTCTAAGAGCTCACCCCAATCTCAAAAAATCCCAAGCTACTCCGCACGACTCCAAATCAATATGGATAACTCAACTGCAATCTGGATCAAGTCAATAGTTTAATTGCAAGAAACTAAGATACCAAGTTAACAATAACCTAACCGGACCCCCATATGCTCGGAAGGTACAAACATCAAACATAAACCACTCGGCCCCATAAACCGGAGGGTATAAATAACAAACAAGTATAGTGGTGATAGGTAATGCATAGTAATGCAGGGTGAGCAACAGAACCATCTAAAACCATCACCATAGGACTCTATTAAACTCCCAGCCCAGCTAGCAAGAGTAACAAATCAATCAAGGCTACCCAGCCACACAGTCCACTTCGAGGGGCGTAATTGGCCTATCTAGCAAGAGTTATTCACGGGCGTTAAAACTCCAAAGCCGATCTCAGGTATCAAGGCCACCTAGTCAGCTAGTCCACTCCCAGGGGCATAAGCCGCCCAACTAGCAAAAGTGACCCAAGGACGTAAGTAAAACCAAAAGCATGCAGAAAAGGGTGTCGATGCACTAGGTAGTCAAGTAAAAACTGAGCACAGTCCAGATGCCTCTAATATCTCAAGTAGAAAAAAGAGCACATCCATGATGCCTCGTAATCACAAAAATGA
Source organism: Solanum etuberosum (assembly GCA_029582245.1). Lineage (NCBI taxonomy): Eukaryota > Viridiplantae > Streptophyta > Magnoliopsida > Solanales > Solanaceae > Solanum > Solanum etuberosum. The sequence continues at coordinate 24,046 of JAJONR010006119.1, read as the reverse complement.
TTAAGTCAAGTGATCCAGGTGGTACAACTCCCGTTAAAACCAGTTGAGAATGAAACCTAAGTAAAATAATATCTCATCGTGATAAATATGCCAACACATGGGCTGGGATCGTACTATAAAATCCATGAGAATGAGAAAACATGCCATGCATGCTATCACCAACATTCAAACTACGCACTCCATACAAAATAAATATACAGCCACTGAAACCACGCTACCAAAGTAGAGAGTACACACCTGGGATCCAACTGGTCCTCGCACACAGCCTAAGGCCTAACCATATAATCATATGCTCAATAAGGATACAACATGTCCACCGCTTATCAACAAGCAAAGAGATCAAGAAGAGATTTCAAATCAATAAAGAGGGAGCAAGCCGAAGGGACGACGCTCTACCCCAATAACACCCCTCTAGTCCCAGACTGAGCATAGTTAGAACCATCCTATGGCTACGACGAGCCACCAAGGTCACAAGCATCAACGCAAGAATAATGTCCAAAACAAGCCCTACACGGAGCCAATCATAACTACAAGGCGATACAACACAATCTAAAGCATCTAATGTCCAGCCTAGTCTAAGGTAACCACAAATTATCCTAACAAGAAAAGCAAGATCATCTATTCCACAAGCGAAGACACATTCTAAACTAAGGATACCAACACCCACAATAAGCCCGAGGCTTCTACAGAATTAAGAAATGATTTAATAACAAGAGGAAAGCTAAATATCCAGCAAAAACCATCCAAAATTACATGAAATTTATACTAGGCATTTCCTAAGAAGCTCAATTAAGAAAGTAGACCGTAGCCTACCTCAAAGCCAAACACGAGCGCTCCAAATCCATCACACAATAGCTATCCGCACCTGTAAAACTTCCATACACCGCCAAACTATCAAATTATCAATCACAATGTTATTACAGATGTTTTGACACTAAAATCAAAACAATTAAAAATGTACTCAAAATTGAGTCAAAATGAGAATGTGGAACCCGCACTGGGAATCCCCTAATTGACTCCATCAAAAGTTCCTACACTATGCCTCAAACTTGTATTCCAAAATTGAACACAATCTGAGGCTTGAAAACAGCCACAACAAAAACAACAACATTAACAAGAAAACCAAGCCAATGCAGAAGCTTCAAGCTCAAATTCACCTCAAATAAAGGTTCCTCAACAGCTTCTAATTATAAACCCAAGTATCCAGGCTCCCAATGAACACGCAGGATTTTGAATCACTCAAATCGGAGCTCGGATTAGGGAGAAATCACAACTTAAAAATGAGGGCTAAAAGCTGAAATTTTTGGATATAAAACCCGAAACTGGTCGCTAAAAGTAAAAACCCAGTCACTAAAAGTCAGATATATGGTCCCTAAAATCCTGCACCAAATATCAACAATTTATTTGGTTTCCTCCAACTCTGAATTCTCCGATGGGGTGCTTAGGATTCATTCGGAACCCCGTGCATATAAACGAAAAATACTAACCAATTTAAATAGGCATTCCGATCTCAATGGAACCATGAAAACTCCAATACAAGGTCGTTTCGATGAAAAGTGGGTCTCATACCCAAGTTTTGTTTTAAGCTAAAAACCACAAGAACACTCAAAATTAGACTAGAAGCCTAGGGAACAACACGAAAGGTCGTTCTAGACCAAACTCGACATTACAGAGCTAACCGCGCTGATGAAATTCTCATCCGAGCATGTTTACCAAGAATGTTGACCAAAGTCAACCCTTTGGCTTAAGCTCCAAAGTAAAAATGCCTAGCCTAAAATGGCCCTTCTGAAGCTGATAAAATCGCCAGAATTGCATTCTGAGGCCGTCTTCCTAAACTATTGACTGAAGTCAACCGTTCAAGTTCAAAGACTCTAAAATATGGAAACTTGCACAAAATCCAAACGCACGACCCGCTGACCGAACTGTCAGTCCCAACAAGTCATAAATGACTTTTGGTCACTATTGGAAAGCTCTAAATGCTTAATAGATCGAAAAACATAGAAAATGACCTGAAGGATCATTACAGGTACCTCAAAAACTCTACGTATGAGGAAAAATATTCGCCAGTACTAGGCAAGAAAAATAGAATGTTAAACCATATATCAACATCTGAATAGTGTTTAGACAACTTGTCTAACCCCGTTTCAGCTTAGCAGTTGACAACATCAGGGCAGCAAAAAAAAATGTCAACACTTGAATGTACCTTAAAAAATCCATACAAAATAGTTAACTTATATAAGATTTATATAAACTGTGCTAATCTAAAGAATGATCAAACATATATATATTCTATGCTAACAACTTTTATTGACACAATTTAGGAATGAGTTTTATAAGAAATATTATTAATCATACTTACATCTCAAATTCTATACTTTCCTCGATAGGAACACAAACAACACGACATAGAAATGTTCCATTTTTAGTGATAATACCACACCATATATTGTTATGGCTAGAATAATGTTGTCAAGGAGAAATTCTTGCATCATCGTTGTTTGCTTGATTGACTGTTACAGGATATGAAGGTACATTCTGCCAAATGGACCCAAACCATATTGTCCATCCCATAGAAGATCTCGATCACTTGTTCATTTATGAGTATATGAACTATCATTTGCCCCATCAATCCTCAGTCTTTTAGCTTCCCTTTGAAGTTCGCTAGAATCAGTAATTACTCATCTTGAAATAACAAGGTGAAACCGGCCTTGCATACTCAAAGGCTGGGATGTCAGGACCGTAAGATGGAAAACATCCAGATACATTTGAGGCCCATATAGGGTGCCTCAACCAGCATAAATGCATTTGGCTAGAATTTCCAATATGTTGAATTCTAATGAATCTGGATGTTTTCCACGTTATGGTTCTGACATCACAGCTAGACCTTTGAGTATGCAAGGTAGGTTTCACCCTGTTATTTCAAGACCAGTAATTACTGATTCTAGCCAACTTCAAAGAGAAACTAAATGATCGAGGATTAATGGGGAAAATGATAGTGCTTAATCTCCTAAGAAAATAAGTGATTGAGGTCCTGTGTTAGATGAACGATATGGTGTAGGTCCATTTGGTAGAAATGTTCCTTCAGGTCATCATAAGTGATGCAAGAGTTTCTCCTAGACATCACTATTCTGGCCATGACTATATATGGCGTGGCATTATCACCAAGAATGGAACATTTGTGTGGCCTGTTGTCTGTCTTCCTATCGGGGTAAGTATAGAATCTAAGATGTAAGTATGATTTGACAGAATTTCTTATGAAACTCATTCCTAAATTATGTCAAGAATAGATGTTAGCATAAAATATATGCATGTTTGATATTTCTTTGGATTAGCACAGTATATATAAATTTTATATAAGTTAACTAGTTTGTATGGATTTTAACAGCTATATTCAAGTGCTGACATTTTTTGTTTTTGCAGCCCTGATGTAGTCAACTGCTTAGCCGGAACGGGGTTATACAACTTGACTAAATACTGTTCTGATGCTATTGTAGGGTTCAACATTGTATTATTCTACCATAACACTGATAAAGATTTGCCTCATACATAAAGTTTTTGAGGTACCTGAGTTCAAGAGCTTATGTTGGGGTTGGAGAACTTGATGATGGAAATAATATGTTCTTGGTGCCACCTTCAGAATTCATTAGGAAGGTTCTGAAAGTTGATAGTCCAGCATGTTTTTATCACGCGGTACTAAAATCTGCACCTTATACACCTAGTAACTTATTCTCGCCACTAGAGTCCTATCAACCTCCACATATGGATGCCCGTGAGATAACATCCTCTCAGGTTGCCGAAGCGAGGTCCATCTTAATAGATGACCTTCTTACAAGTCTAAGTAATTTTCAGCAATTAACTAGTGTGGAAGGAACTGTAGGTGTGCTTGCATCGGATGTTACTGTTGCGCCACAGTCTTGGAGATATGTTCATCGACATCTTTAGCTTTGAAGACATCAAGATGCTGGAATACCTCATGGCACCAGATGTTTTAGTGGTGTTGAGTATTGAAGAAGTCTCTTCTTCTCAATTTTGGAATTCAATTTTCTCATGGTTTAACTTCCTCTCCACTCTCTTTTCTTTCTTTTTCCTTAATTCTTGTTTGATAATCATGTCTTACTTTTCTTGTTTAACTATTTAGTATTCCGTACTCATTTGTTCTATTAATCCTCATGATAGGCAGAACTTATTGAAGGGAAAAATGCTCTTGACTAGGAATTTCTACTGTCGTAGGGCTCTAGACCTCTGATTAAGGGTGGAAAAAATACATCCATCCATTAAAAAGATGAATCTATAATATCTGGAACTTGGAAAAGTGTTTGATGGTCCTCAAAGATCTTGAAGTAATATTATATTTCAAAATTCTAAGAATATTTCTTGGATCTTTTCAAGCATAAAAAGGTCTAACAGAGTGTTCTTACTATGGAAAGTGTGAAAGTTTCAAATACTATCTATCTCAAATATGGGTAATACTTCTTGTATTGTACCCCTACATTTCAAATTTTCTAGCGTGATTTTTTTTTATAAACCCCGTAAGAAACATCTATGAGAAATGATTTTTGACTATTTTATCCTTATTTATGTTTTGATACATCATTTCTCTTCATTGAATGTTAACTCTAATTATCTGTCATCATTACATAATTGACACATATGAAAAGAAGCATATGTGTCATCTTTTTACCCAGTTTTTTTAATCTCTAAGTCAGCCTTACGAATTCAATCCTAAGAGGAATTCCATGAAGGAAGCATCCTTGGAGCACGTCTTTAGCCTCTTTGGAGTCATTGATGTTTCTAAAATGAATAAATCCAAACACACGAGAGGTATATGTCATTACTCTATCAAGCGGACCAAAGTTCTACATTAGGGCAGCATCAATAATGTCAGGTTAAGATTACACACCCATGATATTCGATTGTAAATATAGGATTTGCGAATCCAAATTTATAACTGGTCACATCTGATTCATTTATATCAATAAATGGATAAATTTAACCCTCTGGTTTATGTTTGTTTTCTTTTCTTATCATAAGATTGTGGTATTAATCTTGTAATGATTCAACCCATTGATCTTAAGAAACGGAGAAGAAAATTCGATTAAAGAGGAGTATATCTGTGATACTTGTCTTGAAAGAGCTTGAAGGAAAAATATGGAAACTGAGAGCATCAAGTTTAGGGTCACAAAGTCTCAGCCAGAGATGCGAGTCTAATCTGATTTTGTTTTGTTTCCTATTCTAGTTGGCCTAGTTTGTGGGCATATTCCATCTGATATATTTTTGTACCTTGGTCCAATCTTTTATTTTTATCAATATTAAGGTAGCAACCTCTTAAGTTTTTTTTTTTAAAAAAATGTTTCATGGTAAGTTGTTCTCTTTCTTTATAATAAGATCTATAGTTTTTAAGAGAGTTTGGATCAAGACGCGCAAGAGAGATCTCACCATTTTATATACTTATCTATATCTAAGATGCAAAGTTTGGTTAGGGGAACATCCGAGAGATTGCCTTCGCGGATCCAAACGCGCTCACAAGGCACACAATAAGAATAAGATCAATAGAAACTTCATAAGGGACCATTTGAGCTGCAGATCTTAATTCTCCTAGGGAGGCATATTTCAAATATAGAGGAGAGAAAGTTCCCAAAAAATAAGTACTTTTTTCATATCCTTCTATGAACCGTACGATCACGTCTTCTATCACCCCCACCGCGCTTACGACTCTATACCCCAACCCAACTTGCTCTGGACCTGATTCCTTCCTTTCTATTCCCTGGTAAGTAGACCATGGGAACATGGGGGCTAATATCTGTTTTCGACTGATAGAAAGCATCTCTCTTTTGTCCATCCTGGATGAACTAGCAAAAAAATCACAATAGAAAAAGTTATTCTTGTCGGTTGAGTAGCGTTGGACACATCTTTATCTGAGGAGGAGGCTTCGTCGTCCAGCTCCTCATAAATGATGTTAAGATCGGCCGACATTATGCACACTTCGCCTAGATCTTAAAACTTAAAGCAATTACCTCACTAAGTTGGAGACAATTATTTGTCCATCTTTTGACATTAAGTGGTAATTAATTAAACTTATACATAACTAGTAATGTATATAAATTTAAACTAAATTTTCGTCTTTAATAATGGGGAGACCTCAAAAATTGACGGAGATATTTTTTCATTGGTCATTTTTTATAATATTTTCAAATACAAAATCATAGAAAATAACAAAGATAAAATAACATGCAATCACTAACAAACAGTAAACAAAATGAACTCACAGTAAAATGTACTAAATCAAAGTGTAACAAGATTGTGAATAAAATAGAGCAACAACTAAAAAGTGATGGAGAAATTAACATAGCTGAAACAATACACAAATTTTATGAGAATTAAACATGGCAGTATAATAACAATAATTAATTTTTAAAACTAGACAAAGTGATAAAACAAAATCAAATAATAGCATTGACACATAGTTAGTACAAAACTTAAACACAGAGTTAACTAAAAAATATAATCATAATTCAAAATAACAACAAAAGTTACTAAGTCAGTGGTGAATGACATAATAATTAATGAAAAAAGAAATTGTGCAAAACCATCCTACTAACAACAGTAATCAATCATACAACAACACAATAGAAATGAAACAACTGAAATAAAACGAGTAAAATCAAGGAACCCAAACATTTATGGAGTTTATGGGAGAAACACCAGGCTGAAGTGTAAACATAGCAACAAAAGTAATATAAAACAAAGCAAAATAGAGATACAAGAGTCACCAAAGAAGAGAAAACAAAGGCAGTAAGCCAGATATGGTTCGCCGATTGTATTTGCAGAGGGTTTTGGTCTCTCGGTGTGGTGTTGTTGGTTGTTGTCCAACAAAACTATGCTGCATATTTGAACTTGCTAGACTACCTGCAAAACAAACACAAGACATGAAAACAGTAAAAGAGGAAGGGAGGCAGTGGTGGTGTGGGTCAATTTCCGATGGATTTATTGGGATTTTGGGTGGCTTTGGTTGGGGTTTTGTGGTGGAATTGAGGTGGTTTCAGGTTGTCTGTTCTCCGGTGTCGTTACTTCACCAAAGTAGACGAAGAGAATAGGGGTTTTGGTGGTTGCCGTGGTTGTTTAGTGATGGCTGGGTATGGGTTTTATTGGAGAAGGAGACGAAAGGGAGGAAGGGTCTTGAGATGGGGGTGGCTGCTTGGTTGAAGCTTGTCAAAGACCATGAGAATGTAGGCAGTTTGGTTGGGGTTTCAGGTGAGTTCTTGCCAGCAGGTCTGGAGCTTGGTGGTGGTGGCGGCTGAGAGGGAAAAAATGGAAGAGAAAGCTTTTAGGGTTTTGTCAATTTTAGGACCTTTACACCACAAATAAAAATATTTTACCACCATTATTTTATGTCTAAGTATGATTTATATAGAAAACAAACCACATTTATACAATATAATGGGCTTAAGCCATGGGCTCAAGACCATGGCCCAAAATCATTGGTTAATAAAATAGGTGTGCATCATTATATTCTTAGACTATGTTAAAAATACTGAAATGAATATTAACAAAGAGTAATTAATGACATGTAAAAAATATAATTTAACAAAGAATATTGATTTAATCAAATAGAGACAATATTCTTAACATTTTCAACTGAATGTGACAAAAATAATGTAATCAAAATTAATCGATAAAAATTCTAAAATTTGAGAAATAAGGAAAAGTATCGATAAATTTATTTAAATTATAAAAAAAAATTGAACTATTTAATGAATAAAACTTAATAATATGAATTTTAAAAATGTTAGGTCAAAATTGGGTGTCAACAGATTGTGCTCTACGAGTTTACATGGCTATGAAAGTCGGAGGAAGCTTCAATTTGGATGCAGAGTATTACTGACGATACTGTGATTCAAGGACATATTTGGTTTCACATGTTGTGAAGCTTTTAAACATCTGCACATCTGTTGCTTCTCGTGCTGACATCGAAAAGATTTTGAATGTTGGCTTTTGTATTTTGTGTGACTCACAAAAAAGGAGTGGAGAAGAGTTGTTGCATCGTATTGAATCAATCAAGGCAAATGTATACTTAATTGATGAATTGTACTTTGTTTCCTTATGATGCTATCTTTTTTCAATTTGAGGTTTACAGTTACCGGAATGACAAATTTGATAATCATAACAACTTACGAAAGGAGTTCGCATTCAAGATGCATTCAAAAAGGAAAGCTGGTCACTTTTCTAACTTGAATATCTGTATCTGAGAAAGATATTTCAGTATGTGCAAATATGGTTATCGTGTTTTAAGTTTTGTCTATTTTAGTGCTTTCTATTGCCCAAAAACACTTGTTTAAACTAAACAAGTCATTCATCCTTTGATTCTCGTAGGGTGTGCTTTCCTTGTGGTATGCTTCTGGATCTTCTTTTTTCCATCGTTAGGCGAGTCAATCTCCTTGATTCTGTTATACTCGTTTTTCAATCTTCCTTAATTCTGGTAGTGTGTGATTTCCTTGTTTAGATTGATTAATTCTTTTCAAAGATTTTGAATGTCTTAATTTTATTTTTATTTTGCACAAATCATTTAGGATTAGTGTCATCATTAAAACAAAAATTTTAATAGAAGTTAATAAAGCAAATAGTACGCGTTATTGGTTCTCTACTTTAGCAATATTGCTCAGATTTAGTGGAGCCTATCTGTTAGGCTGATATATCGAAATATTGTCGTTATTGTGGTTGTGATTCTTCTTGATGGGCTTGATGTGCAACCATATTTTCTAATGATGATGTCTATATGTTATGTCTTTCATATTTCTGGAATCGTGGTTAAGTGCTCAATTTTCTACTATTAACGAATCTTGTGGCAGTTCATACCCTACTCGATTTCTAATGTCATGTAGGATTCTTTTAATCCTTCGAATTTTGGACAATGGTTTTCATGAAGTTATTTTCGGGATCATTATAATTTACAGCTAACTCAGGTACCTTGTATGTTCAAAATCTTAGTCGGAAGCAAAAGACACTAGATGATTCCAATCTGCTTAAACGTTGATCAAAAACTTACCCTATGCAGATGGGACGTAACAAGTACACAGTGGAATGTGCAAGCGCGTCCGACACTATCGTCATAAAAATGATTTGATACATTGCAATGTGCCACTAATTTTAACCTTGGGGTCAAAATATTTTGTTTAGCTGTCTATTGGAGGAAGAGAATAGCATAATTAAGACTGTAAAGCAGAACCCTATATAGACTTGCATTTTTATTATTCCTATACTTGTACAAGAAGCAAAAAAGTACACTATCACCATGTGCTCAAACATAAGGAGCCCAAGTTTGTTAATTCTTTGAATGAGCTATATACCTTATTATTAGTGGGAAGCTCCTAACTTCAAAGTTAGATTGAAATGTTATAAAAATATAACTATTTAAATATCCAACACTACGGATAAGGGTCTAAAATGCCCCTCAACTATTTGAGTTGGTACAAAATTACACTTCATCCAACTTTCGACCTTCAATTACCAATGATATTAACCTTTTTGCTCAAAAATATCGTTGATGTAAACCTGTGGCTCCTATTTTCCCTTATTTTTAACAACTCTTCTAAAGTAAAATTATTAAATATTTATTTATTATGTTTCCTAATATGATTGATCTGAATTTAAACCCTTCAGAAATAAGTAATAAAAACTATATATGATTAATATTTTGACCCAAAAAGCTTGAAAATAATATTCAAAAAATATTAATTTCACGATATCTTCCTATTAACCTATTTCAAATAAACTCCCAATTTATTATACCCCAAATCATAATTGGAGATCAAACTAAAATCGATACTCGCCTGGTTTGATTGTCAATCTAAAAAAGATTAATATTCTTTATAAATATAATTTTTTCTATCAATTATCCAATTTTCTTATTCATTTCCATCTTTTTATTCATTTTTTAAATCTTTTATTCTTAATTAAGATATCAACAATTCAAACTTGAAATGAACTTACATGTTCATATTATTTTTATGTTGGGTAGGGATAGCAAAAAATGTTATTTTTATTCTTTTATTTTGATATTGTGATACATGCAAAAGAAAAATTACAATATACGTACATAGTTGCTTAATTAAATCATCTTCTATTGAACTAACTATTCATAAATGAATGTCGTTGTTATTTTTCTCCTTTTTTTCTCCCTTGTTTAATTTATCATTAGTTGAAAAAAATTTAAAATTTAAAGTAGTGGACAAGATCCAAGAAGAAGAAAAGTGGGGAGAGGAAGTGTTTGGAGGAGCCGGGGGTGGGGGGGGGGTGAGTTTCCTAATTTTTTTTACTACGGAACCCAAAATCAGGCCAAATATACGAGCTCATACATTAAGTAATTTCAAATTATTATAATGGAGAAGGGCCTAAATTTCCCTTAAACTATGAGATTTGGTATAAATTTATCCTGCATCCACCTCATGATTGTGGGCAGTTAGAAATAAGGGTATTTTGACCCAAAAGGTTGACGTCATGCGTATTTAGGGGATGAAAGGTGGATGAAGGCTAATTTTTGTAACACCCCGATATTTGAAAGAGCTAGAATTAGAAAGAACCAGTTTTTGAAAGAATGAAAATCTGAAATTTGGCAATATAATGTTAAGTATGAGTTTGAGTCAACTTCAAACGACCATAACTCCCAGTACATGATGAGTTAGGTGTGCCATAAGATATCAAATGAAAGGTTTTTGAATTATCTTTACAACGCCACTAAGTTTACTAATTTTTTAGGTCGTATGAGGGAGATATGCCCATTTGAAGTCGGGCTGTCTAGATATGGAAGGTTACCGGATTTAAGAGGGGTATTTTGATCTTTTCCTTATCCCATGAAGTTATTTTCTTTTCTAGCAATTAAGTAGGGCTCTAAACTGAATTGGTTCAGTTTACGCACTCAAATTCATGCTAGGGTTTTTAGAGAAAAGAACTCAAGAGGAGAAAGGAGAAGAAAAGGCCAAGATTCGCCAAGTTCTTGAGATTTTGGTTGCGGATTTCGCCAAGGGTTGATCCCTAAGAGGTATGTGACTTCACAGAGTGTTGGGTTCATTCATCCATGTGCCAAACATGTTTATTTCAGCGTGAATTCATCCTAAAAATTTGAAAGCTTGAATGTTCTTGATGTGTGTTCTTCAATTGCTTTCGCTCTTGTATTGGGATGAGATTAATGAGTTTCTTGAGATAATTGTGTCGATTAGTAGAGTTGTTTTGAATTAGATTCTTGTTTACATGTTTTGGATATCTTAATCTAAACAGAAATTGAGAAAAAGAATCGAATTTAATCGAATTAAGATCAGAAAACGAGTTGGAAAATTCGTCGGAACCACCTGGGCAAGGGTGGCGCAGCGCGCCACTGATGCACAAGTTGGGCTGGCGTGGCGCACCAGCAGTGTGCCAAAAAGCAGTCCCAGAACTTTGGGGCTGGCGCCCCGTACCAGCAATGCGCCCGGGACGTCTGCCCCTACCCGTTTTTTGTCGTTTAGCCTGTCTGAGTCCTTCTAAAGTGTACTAACACTTCCTATCGATTTTAACTACTCTAAATGACTTCTAAAAATGAAGAAACCATCCATAAACATGAATCATAACCTTGAATCCCTAAATTAAAATTCAAGGAAAGTTAAGAGCCAAGTCTAGAGAGTTCTTAGAGTCTTTTCAAGAAGTCTTTTGTAAATGCTTTAAACTTATTTTAAGACTTGAGTAAGAGTAAAAAATGAAGTTCTTTTTCTTCAAAAGAATATATGGGAACTAAGTATTCCCAAAGAGTAAATGTTTTCACATTTAAGCAAGAAAGGAAACACCGATTTCCAAGAGAGCCTTTGAGCTAGTTTTTGAGTAATCTCAAACCACAGAAAGAGTTATGTTTTTAAACATATGAACTAGTTACATTTTGGGAGTAGTATTGATCACCGATTTGGGGACAAGTTGAGTTTAGATAATTCAAAGTCTCCATAAATCGTGTGGCCAGCATGGGTAGAAAAGGGTCATACTTTTTAGATGATTCCTTAGTGCTTTTTAGCATAGACTAGTGGATCCACTTAGTAGTTAGGTTCTATACCCCCGACAAGATATAGAACGGCCCTGGCAGCATGAGGCAAAATGATGTACCATCACATAGATCATAGTGGTAGTTGTCGATTAGAGAAATTCTCACAAAGATATTTTGTATTCTTATATACACAGAGTTAATTGTATTTTCATATACAAACAGAGTTTAAATTGTATCCTTGCATACAAACTGAGTTACTATTGTATATTTTAATACACAGAGTGTTATCCACATGTTTTAAAGCTTTTCTTTATATTTCATTTATATTGTTGCTTTATATTGAAATGAGTTGAGTTGAGTTGAGTTGAGACCAGGTATGTTCCTTTAGTTCCTTTAAAGCATATGTCTTGTTTTAAAATTCCCCTCGCATGCTCGTACATTCAATATATTGATGCCATTTGGCCTGCATCTTTTATGATGCAGATACAGGTAACTAGGATTACCATCCAGCGCATCGTTGATCCAGTTAAGCTTCAAAGTTGTTGGTGAGCCTCCTTGATTTCAGAGGATCCCCTTTTTATTGTTTTCATTATTCTAGTTCATTAGGATGTAGTGAGTCTTGTCCCGACGTCCATCTCAGTTGTTAGAGGCTTCACAGAAGGTTAGTTATTGTTAGTTCTTGAGTCTTTTCCATTTTCAGTATTGATGTTGATACTTAAGTTTTCATTTTGGCTAGTTGAATGTTTCTTTTAAGACATTCTAAGTTTATTGCATGAGTTTACCTTTTGAGACTGTTTCATGTTATTTATGTCTTCCGCTAAGAGTTAAGCCAGGCCAAGGGTTCACTTGGGGCCAGCAATGGTTCTCGAGTGCCAGTCCAGCCCAGGGTGTAGGCTCGGGGCGTGACAAACTTGGTATCAGAGCACAGAGTTCAAGAGTCCAAGGGAGTCTATGAAGCTGTGTCTGTAGAGTCCTAGTTATCGGTGTGAAGTGCGCCACATCTATAATAAGGACGCTGCGACATTTAGGAACTATCTCACTTCTTTCATACTTATTTCGTGCGATAGAGTTGATCTCTAAAAACCATTTCTTCTGATTCGTGCTTGCGCGTGCCTTTCAGATCATGCCTCCACGAAGAGCTGTCAGAAGTCGTCCCACTAGAAGGAATGTTGCACCACAGGATCAAGGTGTACCTAATGGACTGGAAGTGCAACCCCAAGGAGAGGTCACCAATGCTGACTTTCGGGAAGCTATCCAGATGTTGAGTCAAGTTGTGACCAATCAAGTTGGAGAGAGAGCGAATCGATAGGAAGTGGTTGATACTTCAAGGGTCCGTGAGTTCTTAAGGATGAATCCTCCAAGCTGCACTGGTTCAAGTGTCATTGAGGATCCAAAAAACTTTGTAGAGGAACTTCAGAAGGTTTTTGAGATTATGCACATTGCTGATGTTGAGAGGGTGGAACTAGCTGCATACCAAATGAAGGGTGTCTCTAGAATCTTGTTTGATCAATGGAAAAAGAATAGAGCTGAAGGTGCACCACTTGTTAGCTGGGCTATGTTTGAGGAGGCCTTCTTGGGGCGTTTCTTTCCCCGTGAACTGAGAGAAGCAAAGGTACAAGAATTCCTCACCCTTAAGTAGGAATCTATGAGTGTTCATTAGTACAGTTTGAAGTTCACCCAACATTCCCGCTATGCTCCGGAGATGTTTGCTGACATGAGAAGATGATGAGTTTGTTCGTTGCTGGCTTGTCTCCTCTTTCAAGTAAGGAAGGCAAGGAAGCTATGCTGATAGGAGATATGGACATAGCAAGGTTGATGATCCATGTGCAGCAGGTTGAGGAAGAGAAGCTGAGAGATAGGGAAGAGTTCCGAAATAAGAGAGCTAAGACATAGAATGAGTCTGGATAGCAAAAGGGTAATGCCAACTGGTTATCGTTCCAACAGAAACAAAAACCAGAATTCAATAACCAGAATTCACAAGATTTCAGAGCTAGACCTGCGCATTCTCAAGGTAGTGTGGAACAAGGGGGTAATAGGACTCCTGCATGTGCTAAGTGTGGTAAGAGCCATTCAGAGGTGTGTCGTGATTGATCCACTGGTTGCTTCAAGTGTGGTTAGAACGGTCATTTTATGAAAGAGTGTCCTAAGAACAGACAAGGTAATGGTAATGGGGGCAATAGAGCCCAATCTTCTTCAGTTGCTCTACCAGACAGAGCTGCATCAAGAAGAGCTACTACTTCAGGGGTAGGTGGAGGAGGAAACCATCTGTATGCTATTACTAGTCTCCAAGAGCAAGAGGATTCGCTAAATGTTGTCACTGGTATGATCCAAGTCTTTAATTTTGATTCTTATGCTTTGCTAGATCCAGGAGCGAGTCTATCTCTTGTGACTCCTTATGTTGCAATGAATTTTGATGTTCTTCCTGAGAAACTTCTTGAGCCCTTCAGTGTTTCTACATTTGTTGGTGAGTCTATTCTAGCTGAGAGAGTCTATCGTGATGGTACCATTTCCTTCAATCACAAGAACACCATGGCTGATTTAGTTGAGTTAGACATGGTAGATTTTGATGTCATTCTAGGTATGGACTGGCGTCATGCCTGTTATGCCTCGGTCGATATTAGAACTCGAGTTGTTAAGTTCCAGTTTCCTAATGAGCCAGTTATAGAGTGGAAGAGTAGTTCAGCAGTGCCTAAAGGTCATTTTATTTAGTACCTTAAGGCGAGAAAGTTAGTTTCCAAGGGGCGTGTCTATCACTTAGTCCGAGTTAATGACTCTAGTGTTGAGATACCTCTTATTCAGTCAGTTCTAGTAGTAAAAGAGTTTCCAAAAGTCATTCTAGATGATCTTCCCGGAGTCCCTCCTGAGAGAGAAATAGACTTCGGTATAGATATTATTCCCGATACTCGTCCTATATCTATTCCGCCATATAGGATGGCACCAACAGAGTTAAAAGAGATAAAAGAGCAGTTGAAAGATCTCCTAGAGAAAGGTTTTATTCGACCAAGTGTCTCACCTTGGGGCGCTCCGGTCTTATTTGTGAGAAAGAAGGATGGTTCTCTTGGAATGTGTATAGATTACTGTTAGTTGAACAAGGTTACTATCAAGAATAAGTATCCTCTTCCGAGAATTGATGATCTCTTCGATCAGCTTCATGGTGCCACTTGTTTTTCTAAGATAGACCTCAGATCTGGCTATCATCAGTTGAGAGTAAGGGAAAGTGATATGCCTAAGACAACATTCAGGACCCGTTAGGGTCATTATATGTTTCTGGTCATGTCGTTCGGTTTGACTAATGCGCTTGCAGCGTTCATGGACCTTATGAATAGAGTATTCAAGACTTATTTAGATATGTTTGTTATCGTGTTCATTAATGACATCCTAATCTATTCGAGGAATTAGGAAGATCATGCTAGCCATCTCAGAATAGTTCTCCAAACTCTAAAGGATAGAGAGTTGTATGCTAAGTTCTCTATGTGCGATTTTTGGCTTGAGTTTATGGCATTCTTAGGCCACATCGTTTCTGGTGATTGAATTAGAGTTGATACTCAGAAAATAGAGGTAGTGCAGAATTGGCCGAGACCCATATTTCCAACCGATATTAGGAGTTTCTTGGGATTGGCTGGATATTATAGAAGGTTTGTCGAGGGGTTCTCATCCATTTCGTCCCCTTTGACTAAGTTGACTCAGAAAACAGTTAAGTTTCAATGGTCTGAAGCTTGTGTGAAAAGCTTTCAGGAATTGAAAAACCGGTTGACTACTGCCACAATATTCACCTTACCAGAGGGTACGCAAGGTTTTGTGGTATATTGTGATGCGTCCAGAGTTAGATTGGGTTGTGTGTTAATGCAGAATGGTAAAGTTATAACTTATGCCTCCAGACAGCTGAAAGTTCCGAGAAGAATTACCCAACCCATGATCTAGAGTTAGCTGCCGTAGTATTTGCTTTGAAAATATGGCGTCATTATATTTATGGTTTTCATATGGATGTGTTCACCGATCACAAGAGACTTCAGTATGGTTTAGTCAGAAAGAACTTAAGCTCAGACAGAGGAGGTGGTTAGAGTTACTCAAGGATTATGACATGAGTATTCTATATCATCCAGGTAAGGCTAATGTGATTGTTGATGCTTTAAGCAGGTTGTCTATGGGTAGTACCGCCCATGTTATGGAAGAAAAGAGAGAGTTAGGGAAAGATGTACATAAACTTGCACGATTAGGATTTCAACTAATGGATTCCACAGAAGGAGGAGTAGTGGTGATGAATGCGGCTGAATCATCCTTAGTGGCAGAAGTGAAAGAGAAACAAGACCAAGATCCTATTTTTCTTGAATCGAAGGGAAATGTTCATAAGCAAAAAGTAATGGCTTTTGAACAAGGGGGAGATGGTGTATTGAGGTATCAAGGTAGATTGTGTGTACCAAAGGTGGATGAACTCCAAAAGAGGATCATGGAGGAAGCTCATAGCTCCAGATATTCTATACATCCGGGTTCCACAAAGATGTATCGTGACTTCAGAGAGGTTTATTGGTGGAGTAGTATGAGAAAGAGCATTGTAGAGTTCGTTGCTAAATGCCCGAATTGTCAACAAGTTAAAGTAGATCATCAATGGCCCGGTGGTATATCTCAGAATATAGAGATTCCAGAATGGAAGTGGGAGATGATCAATATGGATTTTATTACTGCTTTACCACGGTCTCGCACACAACATGATTCCATTTGGGTGATTCTTGATTGAATGACCAAATCAGCCGACTTTTTGCCGGTAAAGACTACTCATTCGGCAGAGGATTAGGTCAAGTTATATATTCAAGAGGTATTAGGACTTCATGGAGTCCCAGTTTCTATTATTTCAGATAGAGGTGCCCAATTTACTGCACAATTTTGAAAGTCATTCTAGAAATACTTGGGTTCAAAGGTGAACTTGAGTACTGCTTTTCAACCTCAGACAGATGGTCAAGTAGAGTGCACTATTCAGACTTTAGAAGATATGTTGAGGACTTTTGTGATTGATTTAAAAGGTAGTTGGGATGATCACCTACCTCTCATAGAGTTTGCTTACCACAATAGTTACCACTCTAGCATCCAAATGGCTCCATGTGAGGCTCTTTATGGGACAAGATGCAGATCTCCTATTGGATGGTTTGAGGTTGGTGAAGCTGGGTTGATGGGATCAGACTTAGTTCATCAAGCTATGGAGAAAGTTAGAGTTATTCAAGAAAGGTTGAAAACAACACAGAGTCGTCAGAAATCCTACACTGATTTTAGGAGAAGGGACTTAGATTTTGAAGTAGATGATTGGGTATACTTGAAGGTTTCACCCATGAAGGGTGTTATGAGATTTGGTAAGAAAGTGAAGCTTAGTCCCCGATATATTGGTCCCTACAGAATATACAAAAGGGTTGGTAATGTAGCTTATGAGTTGGAGCTACCGCAAGAGTTAGCACCAGTTCATCCAGTATTTCACATTTCTGTGTTGAAAAAGTGTATGGGCGATCCTTCACTGATTATCCCAACCGAAGATATTGGTATTAAGGATGGCTATTCTTATGAGGAGATTCATGTTCAGATTCTAGACCGCCAGGTTCGCAAATTGAGAACCAAAGAGGTAGCATCAGTCAAGGTCTTATGGAGAAATCAGTTTGTTGAGGAAGCTACATGGGAGGCTGAGGAGGACATGAAGAAAAGATATCCACGTCTCTTTGAGACCGCAGACATTCCAGATAAAGGTACTAATTCTCTTCATATTACTCTTTAATTGATATACTAAATGTGTTAGATTTGCTTGTTGGGTGTTTGAGCTGAATGTTAGATGTTACACTCTTAGCCTACTAAGAGTAATCTCATTCGAGGACGAATGTTCCTGATTAACGTTTCAAGCACACCTCATCCAATTCTAGGTGCAAACGATCGTTAAGTAGTATAAAACCCAACGAAAAGTTGGGGTCGAACCCACAGGGAGCGGTACGTGGTCAAATTCAATTAGGAAGTACAAACTTGGTCTAATCAGCTATAGGAATAGAAATTATCAAAAAAGACATGTAAACAAGTCAAAGGGGGTGACAAAAATGTCAGATGGGGGTGGGGGTTTGGTTTGCAATTATCAGCTACAACGCATTCACACAAAACTGAAATAACAATATAGAGAGGAATTCTTGGGATGTGATCGATTATAGAAAAATTTCTCTATATGGGTAATTGAAACTACTAATAAATAGCTAAATATCAGTGGGTAGGCTAGGCTATGAGTGAAATAGATTTCTCTCGAACAACTACTTCGATTCAAGTGATTTCTCACGAACATCAACAAGCTTAACAAATATGAACAACCCACAACCTTAATACATCCTCTCTCTCAAGCAAGATGGGTTGTATTTGGTTTGGGATTCACTCTTTCGAGCTGAACCCACATCAACCCAATACCTACAAATCATTAATCACAAGCTTTGGTTCAAAAAACCTCTTTCTCAAGCAAGCTAAGAACTCAAATTTAGAACTGCATTTGCAACTACAATTCATAAATAAAAACACAGCTAACGATTAAACCCACTTAAATATAGCATTTTAAATTAGTAATAAGCAATACCCATAAGCTAATTCAATCCATAATCACATAATCACACCCCAAGAATTGGGGTTTTAGCCACGCATCATAAAAATAGAAAAATGGTAACCAAATGCATTCGCCATGGTATGGGTAAGAGTCTCCAATCCTTTACAATGATTTCCAGGAATGAAATTCAAAAACCCATTTTCCAAATCCTCCAAAATTGTACAATTCGAACTCCAAAATCCACAGAAAATTCTAAGTCTAGAATGTGAAATGTAATATCTGGGAGAAGACTCCTCAAAATTACATTTTTAAAATCTAATTTATAGTTTCCCAAAATTAAGCCTGGAAGTGTGAGTTCAAATCTCGGATTCATCAATACCCCCAACTTAAACTTTTGCTTGTCCTCAACTAAAACTCAAGATCAGCAGTTCAATAAGGATGTCTACAAATAGTGTTGCATAAGACTCAACATAAATGCACAAAATAAGGTTCAAATACTCAAACAATGATCAATTGTGCGCTCAAAGATTCAAATTGTGACTCACCATTATTAAAGATGTTCAAGTTCACAGTGTTTGCTTCAAATGCAAGTTCAAGCTCAACAAAGGTACTCAAATGCCCTCACAACAAAGATGATTCCATATTCACACAAAATTTCTCAACAATTTAAAGTCCCTGAATCACATACAACTCTCACGCTCACAAAGATGAACACATGCATGACTTCACCCATAGGTTTGCCCTTATTTTCCAATCAACATTCGTTTCAACTCACTCAAGATCACAAAGGTCTTTTCAAGGTTTGTAACGTGGCTGAGTGTAAATGTATGGTTATTTAGGCTTAGTGGCTTCTACCTTCATGAAGTATGGTCTGGACATAACTTTTCTCCTTTTCTTAATCATTTCAAACATGCTCATAATCCACTCCATTATTCAACTTCATATGAACCACCGGATACCCTATTTCTTTTGCAATTTTCACTACTTTATTTCACAACTTTTTCGGTCTTTTTCTTTTGTTTCTTCTTTTTCAATTCCTTTTCTCTTTTCTCTCTTTTTGTTACATGGAGGGGTTCCATCTTTTTCAAATCAATCACACAAAGGGGGATTTCTCACACTTCTTGACTTTCCTTCTCTTTTCTCCACACCCCCAACTTAGGCTTTTGGCCTAAGTTGGCTATTCAAAGAAACAATACTTCATGAAAGATATGGGTGAATGGACAAATAGAGGTCACAATTGCTCATGTTTCTTCCAAGAAAAGGGTAAGGCTAAAAATGTGCCAAGCAAGGTTCACAAATCTCACAAGGTTGGCCACAAAAGAGGTATATTGTCAAGTTGGTTCACTCTTCAAAGTTCTTGCCTAAGATCATTTCAAGTGCTTGCATAACTCAATAAACCGGACCAACGAGGCAAATTCTAGGTGTCATCACAGACAATGTTCAAAGTAATCTCATCACACAAGGAATTGGTACCAATATCAAACAAGACTCCACACTTTCTAGCTAGCGTTCAATATTCATCACAAGAGACTCATTCGACAACCGGCTAGTCACAACGAGATGCTAAAAGTTCACATATTGCCTATGTAACTTCGTTTGCCTCATCGTAGCCGTACATTCATTTCGTTTAATTAGGAGCACTATTCAAGTCATTAGTATTGATCACAACCGACATTCAAATTTGCACAAGAACAGCCACAATCACACACAAAAAAGGTGGCAAAATTCTTAAAATTTGGTTAAAAAAACATTTCCAATTCAAAACAATGGGACACAAGCTAAAACATCCGCAAGATCAAGATATATAAATAAACCACAATATTAACAACCCAATATTCACAAAACAAGTCAAAATCACAAGAGGTAGGTATGGAAATACCTCACCCCACCCAACAAAAAGAAGCAGTTGTCCTCAAATGCAACTAAAACAAGAACAAAGTATCACAAAATAACAGAGAGGGAAGGGAAAAAATTATCTGCCCAGGCTAAGCCTGGGTGACGTCTACATCTCAGTCACTCCATCTGTCAGGGCATCAATGCCCGGGGTCTCACAAACCTTAGCTCCACTGGAGCCTGCCATAGAAATATCTCTCAAGGAGGCCTGTCTAGCTGTCTCGAACATGGCACCCTCTAGATCAGCCAGGTGCTCATAAATAGCCTCATCTCATACCTCAAGCTTCTCCTCCTTTGTCTCAGCCTCGGACACAGCAGCAGCAACATAAACCCTAGTATCATCTCTGGTGGTAGCCAGAGGCATCTCAGCACAGGCTGGAACATCAACACTTGGATCATCTGGGATCTCCACCGTCCCAAATAGTGAAGTGAAGTGTGTGGACTTCAGATGGTCCACATCCTTCCTCAGCTCAGAAACATTGGCTTTCAAATCCGTCACTACATCAGTAACACCCTACCCTTTCTCACAAATCTCTACTCTCGCTATGATGGCATCAATAAAAGCCCTGAGAGGTGTCAGTGCAACAATAATAGGTATCTCAATCATCCAGGGAACTACGACCTCTAGCCGGGAAGCACACACATCGACAGAATGGGCTAGGTGCCCCATCTTCAGAAGCATGGCCTGGGTGATCGGAGTCCTTGAGGCAGTAGTACCAGCAGCAGATCTAGGGGGCGGGGGAGCAGCAGAAGAACTCGGGGCCTCAGAAGGAGTGGAACTACAATTACCTAAAGGCCCAAAGGCCGGAGTGGGCAAGGCTGACTCTGCAGGTAATGTATCGATATCAACCTCCGGGGATGTATCTACCGGAGCTGCTCTCCTTCTATCTACCTCGTCACGTGTGTACTCGTCCTCTATGCACCGGATGTTGATGGAAGATGTGGGTGTAACCTCAACATCCCTCTACTCATCACGATGAACTCCTGCCTGATGACACAACTCTGTGATCAGTACTGGAAAGGGAAGGAATGTCCGGCGCTGCTTGGCCCTCATGGACATCTCCTGCTTGATAATCAATCCAAAATTAAGCCACTTCCTGGCTATGATAGACCCAAGGCAGGCCACCTTTGGATGGCAGAGAATGGACTCATTCTATGACGGCATGATTGTGTTGCTGATGGAGCCAAACCAGTACCGAGCTGCTATGTTTAGGTCCTTCTTCTCTATTGGCACTCCGGCCTCAATCCACATCGGGGTGGTGTCATAAATCAAGGTGGCTAGCCAACCCTTCAGGTAATCCAGAGTCTTTATAGTAATCATACTTTGGTACTCGTGCTCAATGTCTGTAGCCCTCTCAAATACAGTGTTGATCTCATTGCTGCTGCATCTCACTTGCTTCCCTCGGACCATCACAGACTCCACCGGTCTAAAGGCACTGGCCTTCTTCTTCCTCTGGGGTACCAGATCACTGTAGGCTGAGTAGAATTCCCGGACCCAGGTGGGAATGTATGGGCCACGGGGCCTGGTGAAAATCTCGAATATGTGGAACCTAAGGGTGTCCCACACAATTGGATGCCTGTCCACTATGCCATCTGTAGACAATCTCTTCTCCTCCAAGATGGTCCTCAAACCCTCGGCCTTTCACCGGTTGAGCAACCGGGGAGGAGGATCCTGAACTGGTGGTGCTGGAATCACCATCTGTGCTGGAGCTGGCACTAAATCTGAAGCAGGAGGGGTTGGCTCCGGAATCCTAGATGGATCATGACGAGCTTTGGAATGAAGCTCTGCTCCCCGGGCTTGTAATAACTGGTTATCCTCAGGTTCAGAGAATGAAGCCTGAGAATCAAATGACTCTCCGTCACTGCCGGAGTTGTACTCTGGTGACTCAGCTATGGGCGCTTTTCCCTTTCCCTTGCCTCCCTTCGGAGATAACTTCTTTCCCTTTGCGCTGGAAGCAACTGCTTCCTCATTTATCACAATCCCTCATGCCCCCTTTTGGGGAGGCATGCCACTATCATCCAAGTTTGTTCTATCCATTCCTTCAAATACATAGAAAAATGTTAGAAAAAGTTCCCGTAAAATGCATAGATTTAATTGCAGAAAGACTCACCGAACCAGTCGCCGAGTCACTTATGCGAGCTAGATCGGGCTCTCTGAAAGTACCAGCATGAAAAATTTCTAGAATCAAGATAGGTCGGCGATGCTTAGGGCCATTCGGTGAATCGCCGACACCAATCAGTGAGCTAAAAGTAGCCCACCAGAAATTACAGTGTATTTTAAGGGTTAGGGGCACAGAAAGAGCGATCAAGAAGACTTTTCTGTGAGTCGCTGAGTTCACTCGGCGAGCTCAAGCATCTCACTGAAAGTTACAGAACAAACTCAACCAAGATTTGAAACTAAGGACGATCTGAGGGGGATTTCTGCAAATCACCAAACTGCTCGGCGAGCTCAACGTAGCTCGCCAAACAGCTCAACGTGCCAGTTTTCAACCCCAAGCATCAAAATCAAGCCCGCAGCACCCGAATTCAAAATCAAACATACACACCATTCAATTAATACTAGACCCATACTACCTATGCCCTCGGGGTACTCAGACTTCCCCTGATTTGGCCAAAATTAGCCATTTGATGACTTTTGCCCTTAAGAATGACATCAAATGCTCCATCATTAGGCAATTTACATCATTTAGCACAATTTGGGGTTACTTAGACTTCACCCCACTAGACCCAACAAATTTATACCGCAACCCAACAACTTAGAACCAATTTTAACAAAAAAAACATGGGAATCAATCAATTTTAAATACTTCGGTACACATTTCAATTCAATACGGGCAAAACAAAACTTAAACATGATTATAGAGATTATCCAACACAAAACAACCAGAAATTACCTATTGCATTTGATTTCAACCACAAAATTAAGGTACGGGGTTCTGAAAACCAACCTGTATGCCGAATTTAGAATTTGAATAGCTAGGCGGCAAAGTTCCCCAATTGCGAGCATAATTTTGACACAAAAATGTGGGTAAGCAATAAAATATGGAAGATCAAAAGTTGGGTGAGAGGGTACGATAGTTAGAAATGAGAGGAGGTAAAGAATTTTGAAATTTTAAATTGTTTGGCCTTTAAAACCTTTTTGTTCGCAGCACCTTCAGCGGAGTAAGTCTTGCTCACCAACCCATTCGGCGATGAGCGGAGTGGTATTTTACCTCACCGAGTTTTATAGGACTCCCAACAATTTGGGGGTTCAAACAGCGGAAAAAATTGGGTTCTCCGACCTATTCGGCGAGTCATCGATCAAGCATTTAGCCCACTCAGTTTTACAGAGTTCCCCTTCATGCTTGGTGGTTCCAACGGTTGTCCATGTCAAGGCTCGTTGACCTGTTCAGCATGACACCGACTGGACTTTGGGCTCGCCAAACTACCCATTTTTCAACACTTTTCACTTTTCAACCTGCACAATCAACACCCGTTATTCAAAATAAAAAACTAAAGCATTAAAAACTTAGGTTGCCTCCTAAGAAGTGCCTTAGTTAACATCGTGGCACGACGAGGATACAAAATCAAACTTGATTTTTGGGGTTTGCCATTTTTTCAGT
>JAJONR010006118.1:0-19999 GCA_029582245.1 Solanum etuberosum | reverse complement strand
CTCCCAAGCTCTAAGGAAACATGCCGAACGAAGGGAATAGCCTTAACATACCTTTTTCACTGAATTCACGTGGCCTAACGACTTTTACTCACAGCCCCCCTCGCTACTACAACAAGGCAGGACCATAATCAACACACAAGAATAGAAGATACCATGATAATCCGATAAAGGATATGTATTTCCGTCGCAAATTGTTATTTGCGGCTTATCAAAGCTAGAGTCGATGAAAGAAGGGTCTTACCTTGATCTTAAGTTCGTAATACACCTCAAAACCTTAAAATATGTCCAAACCCTTGTTGTCCCAACACCAAAGTATGCTATGCTACGAAATCAATAAAAAAAATTATACCATGATGACGAGCTCAACGCGTAGAACAACTTTCGTCAAGGACTTAAGTCAAGAAAATCTATAATTTGGTTGATCCTAGAAATGGGTTTCCTAAGTTTTCTGGTTCTTAACTCAAAAAATGAAGAAAAATTCGAAGAAGAAGACATATATAAAGTTACACCGACCTCGGGCCCCACCTCACGTGCCTGCTTGTGCAGTCTCGCAAAAATGTGAATATCTCTCTATTCTGAAGTCGTATGAACAAACGGTTTGATGCGTTGGAAACTAGATTCGTAGACCTTCGATTTTATTGGTCGGGGGCTCCATAACTCTTTATATATTGGGAGAAAACCTCCGAGATATTTGACCCAAATTTTAGAGAAACTTTAAAAAGGAATTTACGATAACTTTCGCCAACTTTTATTTTGCCCCCTACCTAACTTCAAAACTTGAGATACAACCCTTGAACACATAAATTATGACATACCAAATCATGCTTAATTTATTACTCACCCTCTTTGCCTTACCATGAAGGTACGAGTTAATTTAGACGTTTTGAAAAGTTGAGGTGTTACACTGTAAAACTCGGCGGGCTCATGGATAAGTCGGTGACTCACCGAACAGGTCGGCGAGCCTGACCTTGTCCACCATTTGGACCCCCACATTAACTGGAGGTCCTGTAAAATTCGGTGAGGTCGACTAATATAGCCGAAAGGGTGAGAACTAGACGGTTTTTAAAGGTCAAAGGTTTAAATTTTCAAACTCTTTCACATTCCCTAACTTTTTAACTTCACAAAATCACACCCGCACTATATTTCCTATATTTTCGCATTTTTACCGCTTTCTAGTCATTGATTCGGTGTTCGGAGTTGAATACTTTGCCACCTAGCTTTACAAGTTCTTATACTCGGCATTGAAGATTGGTTTTTTGAACCCCAAACTCGTAATTAGCGGTTAAACTCATTTGCAATTGTATTGTTCTTACTGATGCGTGTTGGGCCTCTCTGAAATCATGATTGTGTGCTTGTTTGCCTGTTCTAAATTCAATTTCATGCCTAAATTACCTAAGTTGTTGATTTCCCAAATTTTTTGCTTTAAAATTGATCGTAATCTTGTGGGTTGTGCGTAATTGTTGTTGTGTCTAGTTAGGTGAAGTCTAAGTAATCATGTATTGTGCTAAATGACGTGCTTTTCCCAATGATGGAGCGTTTAACGTCATTCCTAAGGGTTAAAGTCGTCAAATGACCAATTTTGGCCAAACCGAGGGAAGTCTAAGTACCCCGGTGGCATGGGTCTTATGGGTCTGAGTCTAATTGATGGTGTTTGTGGTTTGATTTTGTTTTCGGGGTCTGTGGGGTTGAATTTGGAAGTTGGGGTTGAAAATGGCACGTTGGGCAGTTTAGCGAGCTGGGTCGAGCTCGCCGAACCACTCGGCGGTTCGCCGAGTCTCCCTTTATCGCCTTTAATTTCTTGATAATGTTGAGTTTGGGTGCTGTAACTTTCAGCTAGAAGCCTGAGATCGGCGAGTGCACCCGGTGACTCGCCAAAAGTCCTCCTTGATCGCCCTTTCTGCGTCCCTAACCCCTAAAATACACTGTAAATTTCAGCGGGCTAGTATGTGCTCACCGAATGATGTCGGCGATTCACCAAAAGGCCTTTCCCATCACCGACATGCTATTTTTCTGGAAATTTTTTGAGCCAATCCTTTTAGCGAGCCTGATCTGGCTCGCCAAAGTGATTCAGTTCGACGAGTCTTTCTGCAGCTTATTTTTCTGCAATTTTTCTTGAATTGTTCTAACTTATTTTTGTGTGTTTCGCAGATATGGCTAGACCAAAGGTAGCACACCGAGACATGCCGCCCCGTAAGAGGGCAAAGGGAATCACATTAAATGAGGATGTAGCAGCATCACGGGCAAAGGCAACCAAACTTCCTACCACAGGTGGGAAGGGAAAAGGGAAAGGCAAGGCAACTGCTCCTGCATCACCGAAGGTCTGCTCCAACAGTGACGGTGTATACGCTACTCACCTCACCACTTCTGAGAGTGAGGGTGAGCACCAGGATCTTCAGGTTACCATTTCTGAGCCTGAGGATGAGCTCCAATTAGCCCAGAGAACGGAGCTGCGATCCAAGAGATTAAATGATCCATCTAGGATCAGGACTCTCCAGGCCACTACTCTCCCTCTTGTCCCAGATCAGGCCATGGTTCCAGCACCACCTACACAAGGTCCTCCTCCCCGGTCTATTAATAGACTGAAGACTGAGGGATTATGGACCATCATCAAAGAAAATAGGCTATCTACTGATGGAGTAATAGACCGGTAGCTAGAGTTTATGAGCTGCTTGAGGGCCCACAAGTTTCAGATATTCACAAAACCCCGGGGCCCTTACATTCCATATTGGGTCCGGGAATTCTACACTGCCTACGGAGCTCTAGTGCCACAAGGGAAGAAGCAGGCCACAAGATTCAAGGAGGTTGAGTATGTGGTTGTCAGGGGCATGAAAGTGAAGTGTGATAGTTATGCTATCAATGCAGTCCTGGAATGTTCAGTAGATATAGAGGATGACTGTCTACACATGATCCGGACAAAAACATTGGAAAATATGAAAAAGTGGTTGGCTCCTCTGATTTCTGATGGTACTCCTAAGTAGATCGAGGTTGGAGCACCCATTGAAAAGAAGGACCTCAATGTAGCAGTGAGGTACTAGTTTGGCTTCATCAGCAGTACTATTATGCCATCCCAGAAGGAATTGATTCTCCACCACACGAAAGCAGCCTGCCTTGGTTGCATCATTGATGGGACCAGGTTGAACTTGGGAATGATCATTGGCTAAGAAATGGTCATGAGGGCCAAGCAGCGACAGACTTCTCTCCCTTTTCCGGTGCTGATCACCGAGCTGTGCAGGTGAGCCCGAGTGCCTCGAGATGAGAAGAAGGATGTGGAAGTGACTCCCACCTCCTGTACCAACATCCGGAGGATTGAGGTAGAGTACTTGAAAGACGAGGCTGAGAAGAAGAAGGCAGCCCCGGTGGACATTTCCCCGGTTGATGATACTCAGATACTACCTGCGGAGGTAGTATTTCCTACTCCGGCCGTTGGGCCTTCAGGTATATCTAGTGTTGTGCCTTTTGTGACTCCTAGCCCCTCTACAGCTCCCATACCTCCTAGGTCTGCTACTGCTGCCAGACCCCCGCTCACCCATGCTGCATTGCTTCGGATGGGGCAACTAGCCCACTCTGCAGATAGGCGTGCCTCCAGGCTTGAGGCCACTATCCCTGGGATGATTGAGAGGTCCCTGAGTGTTGCTGTGACACCCCTTAGTGTGTCTCTTGATGCCCTTGCGGCAAGGATAGCGATGTGTGAGCAAGGCCAGGGGGCCACTGATGAGGTGACAGACCTGAAGGCCGCGATTGCAGCGCTGAGAAAGGACGTGCACCAGTTGAAGTCCACAGATATGTCCATGATATTTGGGACTGTGGAGATCCCTGATATGCTTGCTGATACAGATGTGCCTCCGGCTACCACCGAAGATGAGGTTCGAGTTGAGGAGGTAGCTATTGCAGAGTCCGAGGCTGAGACTGATGAGGAGCAGCTTGGAGTAGATGATGAGGCTTCTTATGACGGCCTTACAACATATGAGGAGGCTATGGTGGATTTAGTTGTGCAGATCTCATTGACAGACACACCTATGGATGATCCTAGTGGAGCCAGCAGTTCTGATGTTACACTAGGCACTGATGCCCAGACAGATGGATCGACTGTGTAGACAAGACCCTTTTTTACCTCCCTCTGTCATTTTTTTTTATTGACTTTGTTTATTTTGTTGCATTTGAGGACAAATTGCCTTTATTTGTGGTGGGGTGAGATATTTCCATACCTACCTCTTTTGATTATCAATTTTGTATATATTTCGTTTTGGTGCTGAAAATTGTGTTTTGACACTGTTTTGTGGATGTTTGAGCTTATGGCTCCTTGTTTTGATTGTGAATGGTTTTAACCCTTCCAAAAAATTTGCCACCTCTTGTTTTGTGTTAATGTGGCTGTTCTTGTGCAAATTTGAGTATCGGTCATGATCAATACCGCTGACTTGAATAGTGCTCTTAATCGAACAAAAATGAATGCACAGCTACGATGAGGCCAAATGAAGTTGCATAGACAATATGTGAACTTTTTGCATCTCGTTGTGACTAGCCAATTATCGAATGAGTCTGTTGTGATGAACATTGCACACTAGCGAAAGTGTAGAGTCTTGTTTGATATTGGTGCCAATGCCTTGTATGATGAACTTACCATGAACATTGTGTGATGACACCAAGAATTTGCCCCGTTGGTCCGGTTGACTAAGTGATGCAAGCTCTTGAAATGATCTTAGGCAACAATTTTTAAGAGTGAAACAATTTGAAAATATACCTCTGTGGTCAACCTTGTGAGATGTGTGAATCTTGCTTGAACCCCTTTGAGCCTTGTCCTTTTCTTGGAAGAAACTTGATGAAATTGAGACCCCTCTTTATCCATTCACCCATAATCCTCATGAAAGTGTGGTGTGTTTGAATAGCCAACTTAGGCCAAAAGCCTAAGTTGGGGGTGTGGTGAAAAGAGAAGGAAAATCAAGAAGTGTGAAGAAGTCCTCCTTTATCCATGGACTTGAAAAAGATGGAACCCCTCCATACAAAAAAAAAGAGAAATAAAAGAAGAAAGAAAAAGAAAAAGAATGAAAAAGTGGTGAAACAAAGTTGTGAAAATTGCAAAAGAAATGGGGTGTCCGGTATTCCATGAGAAGTGAGTAATGGAGTGAATTTTGAGCATGAATGAAAATGCTGGAGAAAAGGAAAGAAACTTGTTCACACCACATTTCATGAGGATAGCAGCCACTGAGCGTAAATGACCATACCTTTACACTCAGCCCCGTTACAAGCCTTGAAAAGACCTTTTTGATCTTGAGTGAGCTAAAACAAATGTTGGCTGGAAAATAAGGGCAAACCTATGGGTGAAGTCATGCATGTGTTCATCTTTTTGAGTGTGAGAGTTCTTTGTGATTCCGGAGCTATAAATTACTGAACAATTGTGTGTGAATATGGAATCATCTTTGTTGTGAGGGAATTTGAGTACCTTTGTTGAGCTTGAACTTACATTTGAAGCAAGTATTGTGAACTTGAGAATCTTTGATGATGGTGAGTCACAACTTGAATCTTTGAGTGCACAATTGATCCTTGTATGAGTAAGTTTAGTCTTGTTGTGTGGATTCATGATTGAGTCTTTTGTAGCACTGTTTGAGACATCCTTTTCGAACTGCTGAACTTGAGTTTTACTTGAGAACAAGCAAAAGTTTAAGTTGGGGATGTTGATGAGTCCGAGATTTGGACTCATTTAGGGCATTATTTGTATAGGTTTAGTGTCCTCAAATGCTTATTTTGTGCCAATAACTGATGTAAAACCCTTGATTTTCAGGATTATGGATTGAGGAACAAAGCAAGGACACTAAGTTGCAAAAAGGAACAAAGTGAGCTGAAAGAATGAAGAAAAGAGAGCCTGGTGATCGCCAAGTCCACTTGGCGAGTCGCCAAATGGCCATTTGATGGCCTAAAGTTCCATGTACCAAGCTCTGAGGGTAAAAATCAAGTTGGCGAGATACAGGAGCAGTCGGCGGATCGCCGAGTGGTTCCGCGATGCAGTGTTGGATCACCCAAAGTTACAGACCTTGAGGATGCTGAATGCCAAGGCAGAAGGGCGATTGAAGTGTCCAAAGGGCAGATCGCCGAGTGGTTTGGCGAGCCCGACTTACTTCGCCGAGTGACTCTTCGCAGCACATTTTTGGCGACTATAAATACGTTTTTGAATATTTTGTTTAGTATGAATTTTCATATCAATTCGTATCTTAGAGTCTATTTTTTGAGTTTTGAACTGGGAGACAAGTTTTCTCTAGTTTTTCCTAAGCTTTGAAGAACTGAATTTTTTTTTCACTTTTGAGAAATTGGAAGTGCGTCTTTGATATTCTTCGAATTGGAGCATTGTAAGGACGAATTTACACTTACCCAGTTGATAGATAATCAATTTGGTAGTTGTTTTACCTTTTTATGATGTCTACCTAATACCCCAATTCTTGGGGTGTTATTATGGGCTGATTTAGCTTATGGGTATTCCTAATTGTTAGTTCATTTGCTATTTAAAAGAGAGTTCAATCATTTACTGTGGGTTAATTTAAGAATTGTAGTTGCAAATGCAATTCTACCTTTGTGTTCTTGGCTTGCTCGAGAGAGAGGTTTTAAAACTAAGGTGTTCGATTGATGGTCTGTGGGTAGTGGGTTGACCTGGGTTCAGCTCGAGAGAGTGAATCCTAAACCCTTTTCCACACATTCAGCTCGAGAGAGTGAATGGACTAAGGTGTGGGTTGTTTATATTTTGCATGCTTGTTGATGTTCGAGAGTAATCAAATTGATTCGGGGTAACTTGGTGGAGCGAAAATTTATCTCCTCTATAGCCTAGCTTACTCACTAATATTTAGCCATTTTCTAATTGTTGCAATTACCCATTCGTCTATAATAGCCTATAATCGAATTACATCCCAAGAACCCGTCTCATTATTGTTATTTTGTATTGTTTGCTGCTGTTTGTAGTTGATAATTTCAAAACAAAAACCCCCATTTGACATTCGTGTCACCCCCTGATTTGAATGATGTTTTTATTCGATCATTTTTATTCCTATGACTGATTTGAGCATATTCATACTTCCCTATTGAATCTCAAACACGTACCGCTCTCTGTGGGATTCGACCCCAACTCATTCAGTTGGGTTTTATACTGATTACCGACCGCTGACGCTTAGAATTGGATGAAGTGTCTTTGATAGCGTTATTTCTTCCACCGAATCTAAATATCGAGCAATGTCTACTGCTTGATCTGAGATTGTTTGGCTTCCTGGTTTACTTGCAGAAATTTGATTTCCTCAATCTAATCCCACTCATCTCAATGCTGACAACATAAGTGCTATTTAGATTGCTACTAATCCAGTTTATCATGAAAGGACCAAACACATTAAAGTGGACTGTTATTATATCAGAGAAGCTGTAGATAAGAGAGTCATTACTCTTCAACATGTATCCCGTGATCTTCAAATAGCTGATGTGTATACAAAGTCTATGGCACGACAACGTCATCAGTTTCTGATAGGCAAATTGATACTTTTTGATCCACCGGCATCAATTTGAGGGGGGATGTTAGCATGATTGATGATATGAGATCGCATAGATTAATGTAGCATATTTTAAGAGATATTACAATTAGGAATAACATATATTTAGGGATATATAGTAGATTTTTAGACATGTAAATCAGAATTCTTTCTATTTAATGGAAGAAATCTCATTTGAGAGAACTCATTCAGCAAAATTGACAGGCATTGCATGGCTATAACGATATTATAAAGAATCAAATGATTGCCGATGATGCATTACTACTTTGCATATATAAATAATGTGTATGTATGCGCGATATGTGTGTACACACAAACATTTCAAACAAGATGCTTCATCTATATAATACTTTTGATACTGTTTGTGTATATTGTCAAGATTTTGCTGAATGCCTCTCAAAGTGAGAGTCTTTTTCTTTATATAGAGAGTATACAAATTAAACATCCCTAAAGATCTGTTATTCCTATTCCTAAAGATCAATTATTCATCCCTTTAAATCTTTGATTCAAATCCCTCTATATCTGCTATGCTATCCCTCCAAATCCGTTATTCTATCACAATATAATTCTCTATGGTTATTACAACAAATCTCTATAATTACAACACTATATACATTAATATATACAATCATTCTCTATTAATTCATCATCCTAACATCCCCCCTCAAATTGATGCCGGTGGATCAAAAAGCATCAATTTGCCTACTAGAAACTAATGGGGTTGTCGTGCCATGGATCTGGTACATGTATCAACTATCTGAAGATCACTGGACACGTGCGGAAGAGTAATGACTCATTTATCTACAACTTCTAGTATATAATGACTATATACTTAGATGTGTTTGGTCCTCCTATGATAAACCAGATTAGTAGCAATCTAAATAGCACTTGTATTACCAGCATGGAGATGAGTATGATTAGATTGAGAAAATCCAGTCTCAGCAAGTAATCCATGAAGCCATACAACATCGGCGTAAGCAGTAGACATAGATCGATATCTAGCCTCTGTTGAGGATTTGGATACACGGTCTTGCTTCTTAGTCTTCCAAGATATCAATGATTCTCCAAGAAATACGCACCAACTAGTGACTGAACAACGAGTATCAGGACATCCTGCCCAATCAAAATCACTAAAAGCATTAAGACGAATAGGAGAACCACTAGGAAAGAATAATCCATGAGTAGATATTCCTAGAAGATATCGAATAATGCGATGAACTGCCACCAAATGGAGATGATGGGGAGCTTGCATAAATTGACTAACTTGCTGAACTACATAAAGATATCAGGTCGAGTAATAGTAAGGTAATTTAGGCTCCTAACTAATTGTCGAAATATAGTTGGATTAGGAAGAAGATCGCCTTCCTCACGATACTTCACATTCAATTCCAAAGGAGTATATACAGAGGAGGAATCTTGAAGACTAGCCAAAGAAATGACCATGAGTATATATTTATGTTGGTTTAGAAACACACCTAAAGAAATATTATGAACATCCAAACCCATGAAATATGTAAGAGTACTAAGATCTTTCATATGAAAAGAATCTTTAAGCTGCATTTGGAGACTAGTGATTAATGAAGAATCTGTTCCTGTGATAATAATGCCATCTACATATACGAAAAGAAGAACACAACTTGTAGATGTTTTTCGAAGAAACAAAGATGACTCATATTTGCTCTGCTCAAAAGAAAATTGTAGTAAAGTAGATCGAAACTTGTCAAACCAATCCCTAGGAGGTTGTTATAGTCAATACAGAGACCGCTTCAACATGTATACATCTGATGTAGGTGATGAGAACAAACCAAGTGGAGGTCTCATATAAATATCTTTTTTAAGATGACCATGGAGAAAAGCATTTTTTGCATCCATTTTATGAGGAGACAAGTTTTACGGAGCAGCAATGGCAATAATTATCCGCACCGTAGTCATTTTTGCTACAGGTGCAAAAGTCGCTTCAGAGTCCACACCATACTCCTGTCTATTACCAAGAACAACCAACCGAGCTTTGTACCAATCAAGAGTGCCATCAGAATGAAGTTTAATTGAATAAACCCATTTACATCCAATTGGACGGACATTTGAAGGACATGAAACAATGTCCCATGTAATTTTTTTTATGGTCCAAAAGTTCCTCCCCCATTGCTTTCTTCCAACATTCATTCTTGGAAGCTTGTGAGTAACAAGTTGGAACATAAATGGTGGATAGAGTAGAGGAAAATCCATACCAATTAGGAGTACGAGATACTCTGGTAGATTGCCGAGTAGCTTAGGAGGATTAGACCTTGAAGAATTCTCAGATTCTAGTTGTGGTGCAATCTCAAGTGGCGGATCAGTTTTGAGAGGGGGCCAAGTTGGCCAATGTCCTTCATACGCAAATACAGGTTTGAACCGCTTAATAGAAGATGACAAATCCTCAATAGTAGGAAGAAGAGGAGAAACAGGAAATGACTCAACATGAGTAGAAAAGAAATACTGATTTTCAAATTATACAACATTTCTAGAAACATGAAATTTGTTAGAACATGGATGATAGAAAATAAAACCTTTCTTTGAAGTACAATAACCATTTAAAGCATATTTAGTAGACTGAACACGGATTTTATTGCACTAAGAAGGAGACAGATACATAAAACAAACACAACCAAATGTATGAAAATTATCATAGCTAGTGTAACACCCCAAAAATAAATCTAGGCACACTCACGCACAAACAAACAAGAACCCGAACGGACTCCCATAAGCCTGATAGGTACACAGAGAAGACACAACTACAGAACCCAAAGGAAACCCAACTCCAAACCGACACAACCAACAACTCCAACCCAGTCAACAAGTCTGACTTCCATATCGGGCCACCTAGCCAGCAAGCAACTCTGGGCACTACCCAGCCAGGCGAGTGCCACGTGGGGGTATATCAATCCCCTAAAAAATCCCTAATCCAACTGCCCAATAAGATAACACTATGGGGGCCCTGCCCAAGCCAGCCAAGTGTGCGATCTAACACTTCCCGGGGGCCCTGCCCTTATCAGATAGAGTAGGCGGGCCTGTCAACTCTGAAGAGGACCTCAAGTAACTTATATCCAACAACCCATCAAGCTAATTGTAACACCTCGGACTCGAGAAAATATAAAATGCAACTTTTCTTAATCTGGTGTCAGAACCAACAGAAACCACCCACAGACTGTAGGTAGAACCACAGACTGTAGGTGGGGTCCCGTGGTTCAGTCCCAGACTTAGAAGAATCTCAGAATCTAAAGTTAAGACCTACGGTCGTGGTCCACCATCCGTCGATGGACCCACAGACCGTAGGTGGGGTCCGTCGTTGGGGTCCAAATTTTGATGGTCTCTCATCCCACCCACGGTCAACCAGTACGGTCCGTGGTTGGACCTACGAACCGTAGGTGAGGGTCAGCAGCGATTTAGAGAAAAATTCTAATCATGTGTGAGTATGAACTCTATTCAATCTCCTTCTAACTCCTTCTCTTCGCATTTGAGAAAATGCCTCCCTAAAGAGCTAACGCAAGAAATCAGCTAGTAGCTCCAGCAGACCCATTGAAGGAGCAAGTCGTGCATGTCGAGTGCAGGGCTGCTTACCAAGTACTTGCTCAGGCCATGACTACCCAGGTCAATCAGTAGGCTGTGGTCCCAGATCTACCACAGACTAACACTGCTACAACAAGAATCCAAGACTTTACTCGGATAAACCCTATAGAGTTTCATGGGTCTAATTCAGAAAAAGATCCACAAGAGTTTCTCGATGACATCTAAAAGGTAACAATTATTATAGGAGTCACTCAAGTCGAGAGTGTATATTTGGCTGCCTATTAGTTAAAAGGAGTGGCCTACACTTGGTACCAGCAGTGGAAGGAATCTTGTGGTAATGCATGTCCAGAAACTCTTTCAGAACCCTTCTCAATCTCTACTCCAATTGGTGACCAGTTATAGCTAGACGGGTATACTGAAATTGCCCTGTCACAGTCTCTCAAAAAGTCACATCAGCAGATCTTGTAGAGTTAGAAATGGTAGATTTCAATATCATTCTAGGCATGGATTGGTTACATTACTGTTATGCCTCAGTCGATTGTAGAACTAAGATCGTTCAGTTTCAGTTTCCAAACGAGCCAGTCTTAGAATGGAAGGGTAGTAGCTCAGTGCCTATGGGTCGATTCATCTCTTACCTTAAGGCTAGAAAAATGATTTCCAAATGGTATATCTATCATCTTGTTCAGGTTAAGGATTCAAAATCCGAACCCCAACTCTTGAGTCAGTCCCGGTAGTAAATGAGTTTCCAAAAGTGTTTCCAAAAGATCTTCTCGGAGTTCCTCCCGAAAGGGAAATCGACTTCGGAATAGATCTCTTTCCAGATAACCAGCCCATTTCAATTCCTCCTTACAGAAAGACCTTCTAGATAAGGGCTTAGTCAGACCTAGTATCTCTCCATGGGGTGCTCTAGTGTTGTTCGTGAAAAAGAAAGATGGTTCTCTTAGAATGTGCATTGACTATCAGCAGTTGAACAAAGTAACAATCAAGAATAAGTATCTTATCCCCAGGATTTATGACTTGTTCGATCAACTTCAGGGTGCTAGTTTCTTTTCTAAGATAGACCTCAGATTCGGCTATCATCAGCTCAGAGTCAGAGATAGTGACATTTTGAAGACAACTTTTAGAACTCGGTATGGTCATTATGAATTTGTAGTTATGTCTTTTGGACTAACAAATGCTTCTACAACTTTTATGGACTTAATGATCAGGGTGTTCAAACAGTATTTAGACTTTTACGTTATCATTTTTATTGATGATATCCTCATTTATTCTCGAAGTGAGGAAGAGCATGGGACTCATCTAAGAGTTGTTCTGCAAACTCTCAAAGATCACCAATTATTCACTATGTTCAACAAATGTGTATTCTGCTTACAGTTTGTAGCTTTCCTTGGTAATGTGGTGTCCAGTGAAGGGATCCGAGTAGATTCTCAGAAAATTAAGGCAGACAGACCCACCTCTCCAACAGATATCAGAAGTTTCTTGGGGTTGGCTGGGTATTACAGGAGATTTGTTGAAGAATTTTCATCCATAGCTTCCCCACTGACTAAGTTGACTCAAAAAAGGTTAAGTTTCAGTGGTAAGATGAGTGTGAGAAAAGTTTCTCAGAACTAAAGACCAAGTTGACCACAGCTCCAATCTTGACTCTACCAGATGGTTGAGACGATTATGTAATTTGTTATGATGCATCCAGGGTCGGCCTAGGTTGTGTATTGATGCAGTGAGGTAAGTTCATAGCTTATGCTTCTAGAAAACTTAAGGTTCATGAGAAGAACTACCCGACTCGTGACCTCGAGCTTACAGCTGTAGTATTTTCCCTAAAGATTTGGAGACACTACTTGTATGGTGTTCATGTGTATGTGTTCACAGATCATAAGAGCCTCCAGCATGTGTTCACCCAGAAAGAGTTGAATGTTCATCAGAGGATATGGCTTGAGTTCCTCAAAGACTATGACATGAATGTGTTTTACCATCCTGGTAAGGCCAATGTAGTAGTTGATGCTCTCAACATGTTGTTCATGGGTAGTGTAGAACATGTTGAGGAAGAAAAGATAGAGTTAGCCAAAGATGTTCATCGTCTTACTCGCTTAGGAGTTCGCCTTACGGACACGTCAGATGGTGGTGTGATAGTTCAGAGTGGGTCAGAATCTTCATTGGTAGCAGAGGTTAAGGAAAAACAGGATAGTGATCTTATATTACTTCAGTTAAAGGGTACAGTTCATCATCAGAAAGTTGAGTTTTTCTCCCAAGGGGGAGATGGTGTACTTCATTACCAGGGTCGCTTAGCTGTCCCTAATGTGGGTGAGTTGAGGAAGCAGATCCTTACAGAGGCTCATAACTTCAGGTATTCCATTCATCCAGGTGCCACTAAGATGTACCATGATCTACGGGAAGTCTTTTGGTGGAACGGCATGAAAAGGGACATAGCAGATTTTGTGGCTAAGTGTCCTAATTGTCAATAGGTTAAGGTAGAACATCAGAAACCAGGAGGTATGGCTCAAGAGATTAACATTCCTACATGGAAGTGGGAAGTGATAAATATGGACTTCATTACGGGTTTACCTCGTACTCACAGACAGCATGACTCCATTTGGGTGATAGTGGACAGAGTTAGTAAGTCCGCTCACTTATTGGCTATGAAGACTACAAATTCAGCGAAGGACTACGCCAAACTCTACATCAATGAGATAGTCAGGCTACATGGGGTTCCCTTGTCTATCATCTCAGATAGAGGTCCTCAGTTTACCTCTCATTTCTGGAAATTGTTTCAGAAAGGTCTTGGTACTCAGGTAAATCTCTGCACAACATTTCATCCACAGATGGATTGTTAGGCAGAACGTACCATTCAGACCTTAGAGGACATGTTGAGAGCTTGCATGATCTATTTCAAAGGGAGCTGGGATGATCACCTACCTCTCATAGATTTCACCTATAATAATAGTTTCCATTCTAGTATTCAGATGGCCCCGTATGAGGCACTATATGGACGTAGATGCAGGTCCCCAATTGGTTAGCTTGAAGTAGGTGAAACAGCATTGATTGGGCCAGATTCGGTTCATGAAGCTATGGAAAAAGTTCAGCTCATCAGAGATAGACTAAAGATAGCTCAAAGTCGTAAGAATTCCTATGCAGATGTGAGGAGAAGGAACTTAGAGTTCGAAATTGATGATTGGGTTTTCCTAAAGGTGTCACCTATGAAGGGGGTGATGATATTTGGCAAGAAAGGGAAACTCAGTCCTAGATATGTAGGTCCTTACAGAATCCTTAAAAGGGTTGGTAATGTGGCATATGAGTTAGAGTTGCCAGCAGAACTAGCAGCGGTTCATCCAGTCTTTCACATTTCCTTGTTGAAGAAGTGTGTGGGTGATCCGGCATCAATAGTACCATTAGAGAGTGTGGATGTGAAGGATAGTCTCACTTATGAAGAGGTGCCAGTTGAAATTCTTGACCGTCAAGTTCGTAGGTTGAGAAATAAAGAAGTCGCTTCAGTGAAGGTTTTATGGAGGAGTCAGTCCGTAGAGGGAGCTACTTGGGAAGATGAAGCAACCATGAAGACCAAGTACCCTCATCTCTTTCCTTCCGATTCCGCTTCAGCTTGAGGTAATAGTTCCTCTCAAGTCTCTTAGTTTACTCTTGCATAAACTCAGTATCAATATCTTGTTTCTTCAGTTGTTCTTGCATTTCAGCATATTTGCATGTTCTTGGAACTCAGTTCAGTAAGATATCAGTTTCTAATACTTAGTGGTAGGGATTGCAGCTCCTTCTCTCTATACTCAGCTTGTTTAGACTTCATTCGAGGATGAATGTTCCCAATGGGGATATATAGTAACACCTCAGACTCGAGAAAATAGAGAATGCAGCTTCCCGAAATCTGGTGTCACAACCAACAAAAACCACCCACGGACCGTAGGTAGGGTCCCGTGGTTCAGTCCCAGACTTAGAAGAATCTCAGAATCTAAAGTTGAGACCTACGGTCGTGGTCCACGGTCCGTCGATGGACCCACAGACAGTAGGTGGGATCTATCGTTGGGGTCCAAATTTTGATGGTCTCTGATCCCACCTACGGTCAACCAGTATGGTTCGTGGTTGGACCTACAGACCGTAGGTGAGGGTCAGCAGCCATTTAGAGGAAAATTATTGTTGGGTCAACTTCAAACGGTCATATATTTTAGCACAAAATGAATTAGGTGGCTCATTACCTCTCAAATGCAAGATAATTGAATCCTCTTTCCAACGCCACTGAGTTTGCTAATATTGAAGCTCCGAGTAAAAAGTTATGCTCGTTTTAGTCAAGCCCTGTCGGCCAGACCCCAAACCATGACCACAGTCGATGGTTGGTAGTCCAAATGACGGACCGTCGACCCCTCCGTGGATGGCACTCATCAGATTTAAGTCAGGGTCGTTTTGGTCCTTTCCCCTATGCGTTGGGCACCTAAACTACGTCGTTTGATGCCTAAACTACGTCGTTTTACTCGGTTTGAGCCTAATAATCTAGTCAGAACCTATCAAAAACCTGTATTCCCAAAAATCATCAAAAGTTAGAGCAAAAAGAGTAGAAAGAGGCGCCAGTTTTCTCAAGAACACACAACAGGTTTTTTTTAGTTTCAGCCCTGAAATCGAAGGATTTCTCCGTAGATTTCATCACCAGGTATGTGGGATTTCACTAGTGGGTTCCTTTCATCCACTAGGTCCCTAGAATTCAGTTAGTTCTTCAGATTCTCATAAACTGGTTAGACCTAGGGTTTGTAAAATCTTTGAAGATTTTTATGATTTCAGTTGTTATAGTATCCATAATCAAAATAGCATGTTTCTTGGAATGTTTGTTCAGTTCCTTGTATGAAACTCAGAACCCTAGTTGTGTAGATTCTCTTAGTTCATGAATTGCACTTGCTAGGTCAGATAATCATGGTCTAGTTTCGAATGTTACATTATCAGTATATAAATGTTGCATTCTCAGATATGCATGTCAGTATTTGAGCTATTCAGTATGTCAGTATTTCAGATACATTTCAGTCTTATACATATTCAGTTGGTAGTAGACTTAGCACCGAGTTGGACTAGGGTTAAGCGTACCCTCATAGTCCCAGAACTACGTTCCCTCGTAGGAGTATTAGTCCCCTCTGTTAGGCATCAAATTTAGTGATCATGCCAGTCATGCCTTAATACCCCTGGCAAGGTATATTGGGTCCTCTCGATGGGGCGTATACATTGGACTCCACGTTTAGCTCACGTGGTTTTATGTCGGTTAATAGTAGCTCCCACAGTCAGACTCTTAGTGCATTAGAACAGGTTTTCAGTGTATACTTCAGTATTCAGTTTAGCCTGTCATGTTCATGATTAGTACTTGGTCATTGCATTCAGTTTAGCTTTTCTGTTATCTTTTCAGTATTTACATTCTTCCTCAGTTTATAGTATTTCTCAGTTATGCCCTCTTTCAACTTATATATGATTATTGAGCTTAGTATCTATATCATGCATGCTCAGTACATTGTGTATCTATATACTCTGCTCTACATCCTTTTATTATGTAGGTTCAGGTACTCAGTATTCAGACCGCGCTTAGATCGATCCTCGATCCACATTCAGCAACTTCAGTGGTGAGTCCTCATACTTCAAGGACAATAGACAAGCTTTCATTTCAGTCTTTATGTTTCTGTTTCTATTTTGTTAGAGTTAGCTGGGGGGCATGTCCCAACAACTCAACTCAGTTAGAGGCTTTCAATACATAGTAGTAGAATCAGCTTGACTTGTTAAGTTTAATCTTTCAGTTGTAATTAAACACTTAGTTTGGTTTATACATTCAGACTAGTTGGGTATTCCCCATTTTTCAGATAACCACTGTTTTAGATTCTGCATAGTTCTTGTTTATTTAGTTATCTTTCAGTATGCTTATGATATGCCAGACACAGGGTTAGCTTTGTAACACCCCAGAAATTTTTGAGCTAAGACTCGAACCATCCTTCGTTGTGAGTAGGATTTTACCGAGGAATTTAAAATTTCGTAAGTGTTAAGGTCACTAGATGTAGCACCTTGAGTTTCAAAAAGAAGTAAATTGGAAATAGCAAAATCTGAAATTTTGCACGTTATGCTTAAGTTATGAGTTTTGGGTCAACTTCAAATGACCATATATCTTAGTACAAGATTAGTTAGGTGGGCTACAAGATATTTAATAAAAGGTCTTTGAATTATCTTTCCAACGCCACTGAGTTTGCTAAGTTTCGAGGTCGGATAAGTGAGTTATGCCCTATTGAAGTCAGGCTGTCCAGTTAAGGAAAGTTACCCGAAAATAGTAAGGGGTACTTTGGTCTTTTCCTTACCAAATCAGATTTAATTCATTTTTAGTAGGATTTTAAGGGTCTAATCCTATTAGGTTCAGTTTTATAATCCTAATATACACCTAGGGTTTTAGTTGAGAGTTCAAGAGGAGAAAAGAGGAAAGGATCAAGGCGTTCGTCGAGGTTCTTGAGTTTTGTTGTGGATTTTCGCCATGGGTTTGATCCCTAAGAGGTATGTAAGCTTTCATAGTGTTGGGTTTGTTCACCCACACATCAATCATGAGTTTATTTTGTGAATATATCAATAAATATTGAGCAATTTAATTTCTTGACGAGTTCTAGATAAGTGTTCTTGAAGTTTCCTTATTGATTAAATTTTGATGTAAGATTCTACTTGGGTCAACTTCAAACTACCATATCTCTTAGAATATATATAGAGTTACGTGAGCAATAACCTATCCAATTAAAGGTATTTGAATCTACTTTCCAACTCCACCAATTTCGCGTCAATCCAATTTTGAGTAAAAAGTTATGACTATTTTAGTAACCGATACAGTGCTGTTACGAATTAGCCGACGGAAAAACATTAAAAAGGGTTGTTTTTGTTTTTTTACATCCAAGAAAATCCTAAACGAATTTATTGACTAATAAAAGGCTCAAAGCAATCAGATTTTCATCTTTTAGTCCATCATTTTCTTCTATCTCAAACCCTAGGGCAAAACCCTAAGGAAAATTCAAAGTAGAAGACTCCATTCAAGATTCTTTCAATCTTTTTCCAGATTCTTCTTCAAAGTAAGTTTTTCTCTAAGAATTCCATTCTTTCCAACTCAAGTTCCTCCATACAATTATGAATCACTAATGAAAATCATAAATCTTTGCAATAGATATTTCAAGAAACTAATTCAACAATCTCAAGAAAGGTTTTCTTGATCGTTAACCTTCAAGCTAGGGTTTCAAGGCTTTTAATAAAGTTCTTCTTCAAGATTCTTCAAGAAGCTTTTTTTTTCAAGTATGTAAGGCTATCATAGTGTTGGACTAGTTCGTCGTCACGCCCTACATCTACTTTCAAATCAGTAAAAGAAAAATCTAGGATACTACCCCTAGATTTGAGTATTGTTGAGATAAATTGATTTTGAGTTCTTGAGTTAATGTTTCTTTTAAAAGTTCTATTCCTAATTATCGAATTGCTATATTGTTATTGAGATCCTTCATATCATGAATCATAACTCTTGAATTCATAATTCAAATTCAAGAAAGAGTTAAGAGTAGAGTTCAAGAAAGTCTTTGAGTTCAATTGTTAATCCTTTGAGATCAACTGTCAATTTGAGCTAAGTTTTGAGGAAGTAAGTATGAGAATGAGAAGAGTTGTATACTTGTGTTCCATATTGTTATTTAGACCCTTTAGTCGAGTCGTTCATGTCCATAAATTCCGCATGAACTCCATCAGTTGAGTATCTTTGAGAGGAGTAGTATCTTCAAGTTCTAAGTCTTGAGTATTGAGTTTCTAATAATTTTGGGATTATATTTCTAATTATGGGGCTACTACATGTTACCCATGAAGATCCTTGAGTTGAGTAGTTCATGCCCATAATTCTGCATGAACCCTATGAGTCGAGCAGTCTTGAGATGAGAGGTCTCATTGAGTCCTTGAGTTGAGTAGTTTATGCCCATAATTCTGCATAAACCCTCCGACTCGAGCATTCTTGAGATGAATAGTATCATTGACTCCTTGAGTTCTAGAGTTGTTGAGTTCCAAGTATTGAGTTCTATCTACGGTTATTGAAAACCTTGAATTGAGTAGTTCACGTCCATAAATCGGCATGAACCCTATTTTAAGATGTCTTTTTACAAATTTCTTTAAAACTTGTTTCAAAGACTTGAGCATTGAGTTGAGTAAAGAGTAAAGAGTGAAGTTCATTTCTTCGAAAGAGTATATGGGGACTATGTATTCCCAAAGAGTAAATGTTTTCACATTTAATTAAGAAAGGAAACACCGATTTCCAAAAGAGCCTTTGAGCTAGTTTTCAGTAAAGAGTAAATGTTTTCACATTTAATCAAGAAAGGAAACACTGATTTCCAAGAGAGCCTTTGGGCTAGTTTTTGAGCAATTATCTCAAATCACAGAAAGAGTTATGTTTTTAAACATATGAGCTAGTTATATTTTTGGGAGTAGTATTGAGCACCGAGATGGAGGAGAGTTCAGACAACTCACGACCCCCATAAACCATGTAGCCAACGTGGGTAGAAAGGGTCATACTTTTTAGATGATTTCTTAGTGCTTTTTAGCATAGACTAGTGGATCCACTTAGTTGTGAGGTTCTATACCCTGGCAAGGTATAGGACAGTTCTGGCAGCATGGGCGAGATGTTGTATCATCACATAGCTCATAGTGATGGTTGTCGGTTAGAGAAACTCCCACAGAGATATTTTGTATTCTTATATACACAAAGTTTATTTTGTATTTTCATATACAAACAAAGTTATTTTGTATCCTTGCATACAAACTGAGTTATTATTGTATTCTTAAATAAATTGAGTTGTTTTCTACTGTTTTAAAAGCTTTCCATATATTGCATCTTTTATTGTTGCTTTATATTGAGTTAAGTATCAAGAGTTGAGTATCCATAGTTGAGTATCCAGAGTCAAGTATCTTATTATTGAGTT
>JAJONR010006117.1:0-21922 GCA_029582245.1 Solanum etuberosum | reverse complement strand
ATAACTCACTCATCCGACCTCGAAACTTAGAAAACTCGGTGGC
Source organism: Solanum etuberosum (assembly GCA_029582245.1). Taxonomy (NCBI): domain Eukaryota; kingdom Viridiplantae; phylum Streptophyta; class Magnoliopsida; order Solanales; family Solanaceae; genus Solanum; species Solanum etuberosum. Next base: position 21,879 of record JAJONR010006117.1, on the reverse strand, counting down.
GTTGGAAAGATAATTCAAAGACCTTTCATTAGCTATCTTGTAGCCCACCTAACTCATCCTGTACTGAGATTTATGGTCATTTGAAGTTGACCCAAAACTCATTACTTAAGCATAACTTGCAAAATTTCAGATTTTGCTATTTACAATTTAGTTCTTTTTTGAACTCAAGGTGCTACATCTAGTGACCTTAACACTTAAGAAAAATTTAAATTCCTCGATAAAAACTTACTCACTACGAAGGATGGGTCAAGTCTTAGCTCAAAATTTACTAACTCAAGCATACAAAGCTTAAAAACTGAATAAAAATTCATGAAACTCAATTACAAAGCTTTAACTCAAACGAAAAACTCTGAATAAAAATAAATTATTCAACTCGCCATAAAATAGACAACTTACGTCTTTAAAATATTTAACAAAATAAATGAACAGACTTCTGAAACTCTACTGTCGTTCTATGAAGCCTCTTAATGACAAAGGTGGAAGTCAGGACAAGACCCACGATATCCTGACAAAGCTGAAAAGTAAATGAAATCCTCCGGAAGCAAGGAGGCTTACCATAGCTAACTGGAAGTGCAAGTGGTATGAAAAAGTGCCTGTTGATGATCCAGAATATCTGTATCTGCATCATGAAAGAGCAAGATTGGCACGACCCGAGCCTACACCCTGGACGTGGCCGGCAATCGAGAACCATTGCGGGTCCCAAAACAAACCCTCATCCTGGCTGACTACAAGCGAAAGACTAACTCAAGCATACTAAGCTTAAAACAAAATAAAATTCATGAAACTCAATTACAAAGCTTTAACTCAAATGAAAAACTCTGAATTAGGCAACTTAAGTCTTTAAAACATTTCACAAAATAAATGAACAAACTTCTGAAACTCTACTGTCTATCTATGAAGCCTCTAACTAACAAAGATGGAAGTCGGTACAAGACCCACGACATCCTAACAACTGATATAACTGAAAGTAAAAATGGAACCCTCCGGAAGTAAGGAGGCACACCATAGCTAACTCGAACTCCATATGGTATCAATGAAGATCCTGTTGATACCTGTATCTGCATCATGAAACAATGCAGGCCAAATGGCTCAGTACGTGAAATGTACGAGCATGTAAGGGGAATGCTAAAGCATAAACATAAGCTTGAACTTGATAAAAAGGAAACATACTTACCTCCTCTCAACTCACTCAACTAAACTAAACTCAAGAATAAGAAACATAGTTCAACTCAATGATAAGATATTCAACTCAGTGAAATAAGGCTTAACTCAACGATAAGATACTCGACTCTGGGTACTCACCTTTGGATACTCAACTCAATATAAAGCAACAATACACATGCAATATATGGAAAGCTTTTAAAACAGTAGAAAGTAACTCAGTGTATTGAAAAATACAATAACAAATCAATTTATATATATAATAAAATATAATATAACTCTGTGAGAGTTTCTCTAACCGACAACCATCACTATGAGCTATGTCATGATACAACTTCTCGCCCACGCTGCCAGAACTATCCTATAACTTGCCGGGATATAGAACCCCTCAACTAAGTGGATCCACTAGTCTATGCTTAAAAGCATTAAAGAATCATCTAAACAGTATGACCCTTTCTACCCACGTTGGCTACATGGTTTATGGAGACTTGATATATCTGAACTCGTCCCCATATCGGTGCTCAATACTACTCCCAAAAATATACTCAGCTCATATGTTTAAAAACATACCTCTTTCTGTGGTTTGAGATTATTACTCAAAATTTTTGTCTTAAACGAGATGATACTGAAACTGTTCAAAACTCTTTTAGAAATCGGTGTTTCCTTTTTTGATTAAATGTGAAAATATTTTAACTCTTGGGAATACTTAGTTCCCATATACTCTTTGAAGAAAAGAACTCAACTCTTGCTCTTTCTCAACTCAAGTTCTCAGTCTTAAAACAAGTTCAGAAAAATTTGTAAAAGAATTCTCAAAATAAAGTTCATGCCGAATTATGGACGCGAATGACTCAATTCAAGGTTTTTAATAACCATACATAGAACTCAATACTCGAGACTCAACAACTCCAAACTCAAGAACTTCAATGGTAATACTCGTTACAAGAACACTCAACTCAGAGGGTTCATGCGGAATTATGGGCATGAACAATCCCAACTCAAGGACTTCAAAGATACTTCTCGTCTCAAGACTACTCGACTTATAGGGTTCATGCGGAATTATGGGCATGAGCAACTCATGGACTTTATGGGTAATATGTAATAGTCCCATCATTAGGAATATAATCTCGAAAGGGTTAGGAACTCAATACTCAAGACTTAGAACTTGAAGATACTACTCCTCTCAAAGATGCTCAGTTTATGGAGTTCGTGTGGAATTTATGGGCATGAACGACTCTACTCAAGGGTCTAACTAAAAATATAGAACTCATGTATACAACTATTCTCATTCTCATACTTACTTCCTCAAAACATAGCTCAAATCGATAGTTGATTCAAAGGATCCACAATTGAACTCAAAGACTTTCTTGAACTCTACTCTTAACTCTCCCTGGAATGTGAATTATGAATTCAAGAGTTATGGTTCATGATATTAAGGATCTCACTGATAGTAAAGTAGACTCATGAATACATTCTCCTCATTCTTATGTTCACTTGCTCGAGTTTGAAACAAGTTATTTAAATTTGTAGAAGACTCCTCAAGAGATTCAAAGGCACTTTCTCAAAAGAATCGAAAGAACTCTCAAGACTTGACTCTTAACTCTACCTTGAATTTGAATTATGAATTCAAGGTTATGATTTATGATAGGAAAGGTATCATGATGATTAGGAGTGCTTTTAGATAGTTAAACCTGAGAAATGATCAAGAAATCACTGTCTGGAAGCAAGTCCGCGACGCGGAGATGCATTAAAATATTTGGTCGTGAAATTTTTTTTGAGGCAGAAGGGTCCGCGACCTCTCCGCGATGTGGAGAAAAAATCTATGAAATGGGGAGGCAGGTCCGCGACGCGGACTGGGTTTCCAGATTCGCCCGACTTTTTCCTTCTTCGTTTTCTAACCCCAATTTGCCTAAATTTGATTTTTTTGCTCAACTTCTCTTTAGATTCAGATACTCAACACATGTACATTAGAATCTAACTCAAATAAACTCTATAAATTGACTGAATAATCTCAAGAACTCCTCAATCTCAGCCCAATTGAAGAACGAAAGCAAATTCAAGAACACATATCAAGAACATCAAACCTTCAACTTTCTAGAATGAATTTAACGCTAAAATTAACATCATTGGCGTGTGGGTGCACAAACCCAACACTATAAAAGCTTACATACCTCTTAGAGATTAAACCCATGGCGAAAATCCGCAACAAAACTCAAGAACCTCGACGAACGCTTTGATCCTCTCCTCTTTTCTCTGTTTTTCTCTTCTTGAACTCTCAACTAAAACGCTAGGCGTATATTAGGATTATAAAACTGAACCTAATAGGATTATACCCTTAAAACCTTACTAAAAATAAATTAAATCTGATTTTGTAACGAAAAGACCAAAATACCCCTTACTATTTTCGGGTAACTTTCCTTAGCTGGACAACCTGACTTCAAAAAGGCATATCTCACTTATCCAACCTCGAAACTTAGCAAACTCGGTGGTGTTGGAAAGATAATTCAAGGAGCTTCCATTATCTATCTTGTAGACCACCTAACTTATCATCTACTGAGAGTTATGAGCATTTGAAGTTGACCCAAAACTCATAACTTTCAAAATTTCAGATTTTGCTATTTCCAATTTAGTTCTTTTTGGAACTCAAGGTGCTACATCTAGTGACCTTAACACTTAAAAAAAATTAAATTCCTCTGTAAAATCCTACTCACAAAGAAGGATGGTTCGAGTATTAGCTCAAAATAATTTTGGGGTGTTACAAAATCTCCCCCTTGGGATTATTCGTCCTCGAATGACGACTGGACTAGATATGGAATGGGGTTACTCTTACCAAGGTCTGATTCTAATGGTACGTTGTAACACCCCGTACCCTAGAAAGACAAACCAGTAGACATTTCAGAAGTTGTAGGTGCCACCGACGGGTGCCACCTACGGACCGTAGGGGGACCCACGAAGCGTAGGTGGGTCCGTGGCTGGCCATCTGCAGCTCCTCCCCAGAAAAGACTTGGAATTTTTGACAAGTCGGGACCTATGCTAGGACCTACGGACCGTAGGTCAGACCACGGTCTGTGGTCCAGGGCCGTAGGTTACACCCCTAAATTTCAACTCCCAGAACCTCATTGATGGTTGACCAGCACGGATCGTGGGTCAGTCCACGGACCGTCGGTGGCCCCGATAGCTTTTAAGTCAGGGGTTGTTTGGTCTTTTTCCTATGCGTTGGACCCCTAAACTACGTCATTTAACCCCTAAACTACGTCGTTTAACCCCTAAACTACGTGGTTTTGATCAGTTTTAGCCTAGTAACTTAATAAGAACTTACCCCAGTCAGATCATTCACCAAAAACTTAGAAAATTAGAACGTAAAGAGGAGAAAAAGGTGACCAGCTCTAGTCCAAGAACACAACAAGGTTTCGTCCATTCCAGCCCCAAAATCGAAAGATTTCCCCGTGGAATTCGTCACCAGGTATGTGGGATTTCACTAGTGGGTTCTTTTCGCCCATTAGGTCCCTAGAATTCAGTCAGATTCTTGATTCTCAACATCATGTTTAGACCTAGGGTTTCTAGTATTTCAGATTTATGTTGTGATTCAGCTATTAGACTAATCCAAATCAGATTATCATGTTTTCGCGGAATTATTTCTTGCTTGAAACTCAGAACCCTAGTTGTGTAGATTTGTTTAGTTCATGAATTACACTTGCTATGTCAGTTTATTCAGTTATACATGCTCCAGTTAAGAATGTTTCATTATCAGTACATTAATGTTGCATTCTCAGTTAGCATGTCAGTATTTTGAGCTATCCAGTATTATAGAAATTTAGTCATAATGTGTTATTTACATAATTAGTTGGGAGTAGACTTAATACCGAGTTGGACTAGGGTTCAGCGTACCCGAATAGTCCCAGAACTACGTGCCCCGTAGGTTGTATGTCCCCTATGTGTGCATTATTTTAGTGATCACGCCAGCCATGCCTCTATACCTCTGGCAGGGCATATACATCGGACTCCACATTTAGCTCATGTGGTTTTATGTCGGTTATTAGTAGCTCCCTCCCAGTCAGATTCTATTGCATTGACCATGTTATCAGTTACAGTCAGATTTCAGTTTCAGCATGTTATAAACTTGGTCATTGCATTCAGTTAGCTCATTACTTAGTATTTCTATCATGTTCAGATTATATCCTTTCTTTATTGCTTGTTCAGTTATATCTTTTATTTAGCTTTATTCTATCCTGCATGCTCAGTACCTTTCAAGTACTGATGCATACTCTGCGCTACATCTTCTCGTGATGTAGGTCCAGGTTCTTAGCTTCCAGATCGCGCATAGATCGGTTCCCGATCATCAGCTCAGCAATATAAGTGGTGAGTCCTCATTCTCCGAGGACGACAAACATGTTTTCTTTCTACTTTCAGTCTTTAGTTTCAGTTTTTGCTAGATTTAGCTAGGACATGTCCCAGCATTTCTAGTCACTTAGAGGGTTTATTTCAGACATAGTTAGATTCAGCTTTAGATTTGAGTTTGATATTTCAGATGTCGTTAAACTCTTAGATTATATATTCAGACTTAGAATGGATATTCCCCATCATTTCATGATTTAACTTCCACATAGTATATTTTGATCAGAAATCTTTTAGTATGCTTATGATATGCCAACTCTAGGTTAGCTTGGGGTCAATCGTGATCTTAGGTCCCATGTTTACGTCCAGGGGTAGCCTCGGGGTGTGACAAACTTGGTATCAAAGCCAAGTTTAAGAGTCCTAGGATGTCATAAAAGCTGCACTAAGTAGAGTCCTTTTCATGGGTGTGAAGTGCACCACATCTAATGAGAGGGAGGCTACGAAGTGTTTTAGGAAATACCTCACTTTCTTGATATTATTATCATGCGTTGGTATGATCTCTTTTTAATCCATTGTTATGCGTTTCAAATCATGCCTCCTCGTAGAGCTTACACAAGGAATGCTAATGCCTTTTTTCCCAAACGCAACTCATCAGTCCCAGATCAGGAAGTTTCGAATGCAGAGTTTCAGAACGCCAGCTCCTGCAAATGCTAATGTTGGGTCAGCTGCAACTAGAGTTCATGATTTTATTAGGATGAATTTGCCTGAGTTCTTAGGATCGCAGATTGGTGAGGATCCCTAGAACTTCATAGATGAGGTCAAGAAGATCTTTGAAGTGATGCAGGTAACTGTTAATGATAGGGTTGAGTTGGCATCCTATCAGCTTAAGGATGTAGCTCATATCTGGTATACTCAATGAAAAGAGAACAGGGGTGCAGATGCAGCTCCTATCACTTGGGAATGATTCAGTGAGACTTTCCTGGACAGGTTCTTCCCAAGAGAGTTGAGGGAGGCAAAAGTTCATGAGTTCATGAACTTGAGGCAAGGTGGCATAACAGTCCAAGAGTATGGACTTAAGTTCACTCTACTCTCCAGGTATGCTCCTTACATGGTTGCCGATTCCAGGGCTCAAATGAACAAGTTTTTGTATGGAGTGTCATACTTAGTGAAAATAGAGTATAGAAATGCTATGTTGCTGGAAAATATGAAGATCTCTAGGCTCATGACTCATGCTTAGCAGGTTGAGGGAGATAAGCTTAGAGAAAAGGCTAAGGAGAACAAGAAGGATAGATAAGGCAACTATGAGTACTCTCAACAGAAATTGGGTGGTGGAAATCGCTCTCAGTTCCAGCAGAAATCTTCAGCTTCAGCACCCTCATCAGCTAGTGTTCCATCCTCCAAGTTTAGACATGATTAGAAAGGTAGGGCATCAGGCTCTAAGTCTCAGGGGAGTGTTTCAGGCACTAGAACCTACCCAACTTGACCTAAGTGTGGTAAGAAGCATCCGCGCGAGTGTCTTACAGGAAAGGAAGGATGCTTAGGGTGTGGTCAGTCTGGTCACAAGTTGCGAGATTGTCCTTCTAAATAGGGTCAATGAGGTAATAATGGTCGAGCTCATTCTATAACTTCAGCAGCACAGCAGGTCACCCGACTCAACAGGGTAACTCATCTGGTATAGGTGGCGGACAGCACCAAAATAGGTTGTATGCTCTTCAGGCACGCCAGGGTCAGGAAGATTCTCTTGATGTGGTCACTGGTACGTTACGAGTTTTTAACTTAGATGTTTATGCTTTGTGAGATCCAGGGGCTACTCTTTCCTTTGTAACTCCTTATATAGCAGTCAAATTTGATATTAGTCCAAAAACTCTCTCAGAACCCTTCTCAGTCTATACTCTAGTCGGTGACCCAGTTATAGCTAGACGGGTATACAGAAATTGCCCTGTCAGTCTCTCAGAAAGTCACCTCAGCAGATCTTGTAGTGTTAGAAATGGTAGACTTCGATATCATTCTAGGCATGGATTGGTTAAATTCATGTTATGCCTCAGTCGATTGTAGAAATAGGATTGTTCATTTCCAGTTTCCAGACGAACCAATCTTAGAATGGAAGGGTAGTAGCTTAGCGCCTATGGGTCGATTTATTTCTTACCTTAAGGCCAGAAAGATGATTTCCAAGGGGCATATCTATTATCTAGTTTGGGTTAAGGATTCAAGCACTGAAACCCCAACTCTTGAGTCAGTTCTAGTAGTTAATGAGTTCCCAGAAGTGTTCCCAAAAGATCTTCCTGGAGTTCCTCCCGAAAGGGAAATCGACTTTGGAATTGATCTCCTTCTAGATACCTAGCCTATTTCTATTCCTCCTTATAGAATAGCTCCAGCTGAGCTTAAGGAATTGAAAGAGCAGTTGAAAGAACTTCTAGATAAGGGCTTCATTAGACCTAGTATTTCGCCATGCGGTGCACCAGTGTTGTTTGTGAAAAAGAAAGATGGTTCTCTCAGGATGTGCATTGACTATCGCCAGTTAAACAAAGTCACCATCAAGAATAAGTACCCTATTCCCAGGATTGATGACTTGTTCGACCAACTTCAGGGTGCTAGTCATTTTTCAAAGATAAATCTCAGATCCGGTTATCATCAGCTCAGAGTCAGAGATAGTGACATTTTGAAAACAACCTTCAGAACTCGGTATGGTCACTATGAATTTGTAGTTATGTCATTTGGACTAACCAATGCTCCTGCAGCTTTCATGGATTTAATAAACAAGGTATTCAAGCAGTATTTGGACTTTTTCGTTATCATCTTTATTGATGATATCCTAATTTACTCTAGGAATGAGGAAGAACATGCGCTCATTTCAGAGTTGTTCTGCAAACTCTCAAAGATTGCCAATTGTTTGCTAAATTTAGCAAATGTGAGTTTTGGTTACAATCAGTTTCTTTACTTGGCCATATAGTAGCCAGCGAAGGGATCCGGGTGGATTCTTAGAAAATAGAAGCAGTGAAACAATGGCCCAGAGCTACCTCTCCTACGGATATCAGAAGTTTCTTAGGTCTAGCAAGTTATTACAGAAGGTTCGTGGAAGGATTTTCATCCATAGCCTCTCCATTGACTAAGTTGACTCAGAAAAAGGTTAAGGATGATTTTGAGAAAAACTTTACAGAACTGAAAAATAGGTTGACTACAACTCTGGTTTTGAATCTACCAGAGGGCTCAGACGGTTATGTGATCTATTTTGATGCGTCCAGATTCGGCCTAGGTTGTGTGTTGATGCAGCGAGGTATGGTTATAACTTATGCTTCTAGACAGCTTAAGGTGCATGAGAAGAATTATCCGACTCATAACCTCAAGCTTACAGAAGTGGTGTTTGCACTTAAGATTTGGAGACATTACTTTTATGGTGTTCACGGAAATGTGTTCACAGACCATAAGAGCCTTTAGTATGTGTTCACCCAGAAAAAGTTGAATCTTCGCCAGAGGAGATGGCTCAAGTTCCTCAAGGATTATGATACGAGTGTGCATTACCATCCTAGTAAGGCCAATATAGTAGCAGATGCTCTTAGAAGACTATCTATGGGTAGTGTAGCACATGTTGAGGAAGAAAAAAAAGAACTAGCAAAGGATGTTCATAGGCTTGTTCGCTTGGGAGTTCACCTTATGAGCATATCAGATGGTGGTGTAAAGTTCAGAATGGGTCAGAATCTTTATTGGTAGCGGAGGTTAAGGAAAAGAACGACAGTTTTTCGATATTACTTCAACTAAATGGTGCAGTCCATCAGCAGAGGGTTGGGGTTTTCTCCCAAGGGGGATATGGTATGCTTCGCTATCAGGGTCAATGATGTGTTCCTAAGGTGGGTGAGTTGAGACAACATATTCTTGCAGAAGCCCATAATTCCAAGTATTCTATTCATCCAGGTGCCACTAAGATGTACTGTGATCTGTGGGAAGTCTTTTGGTGGAATGGCATGAAGAGAGATATAGCAGATTTTGTGGCTAAGTGCCCCAATTGTCAGCAAGTGAAGGTACAACATCAGAAACCATGGGGTATGACTCAAGAGATCAACATTCCTACTTGGAAGTGGGAAGTGATCAACATGGACTTCATTACTAGTTTACCTCATACTCACATACAGCATGACTCCATTTGGGTGATAGTACACAGAGTTACTAAGTCTGCACGCTTTTTGGCTGTTAAGACTACAGACTCGGTGGAGGACTACGCCAAGCTTTACATTAATGAGATAGTCAGGTTGCATGGGGTTCCTTTGCCTATCATCTGAGATAGAGGTCCTCAGTTTACCTCTCATTTCTGGAAGTCATTTCAGAAAGGTCTTGGTACTCAGGTTAATTTTAGCACAACATTTCATCCGCAAATGGATGGTAAGGCAGAGCATACCATTCAGACATTAGAGGACATGTTGAGAGCTTGTGTGATCGATTTCAAGGCCAGTTGGGATAATCACCTTCCTCTTATAGAGTTCGCCTATAATAATAGTTATCATTCCAGCATTCAGATTGCCCCTTATGAGGCATTGTATGGGCGTAGATGAAGATCTCCAGTTGGTTTGTTTGAAGTAGGTGAAGCAGCCTTGATAGGACTAGATTCGGTTAAAGATGCTATGGGAAAAGTGCAGCTCATCAGAGATAGACTTAAGAGTCGCCAGAAGTCCTATGCAGATGTAAGGAGAAGGGACTTGGAGTTCCAAGTTGATGATTGGTTTTCCTGAAAGTATCACCTATGAAGGGGGTGATGTGGTTTGGCAAGAAAGGGAAGCTTAGTCCTAGATATATAGGTTCTTACAAGATCTTGAAAAGGGTTGGTAAAGTGGCTTACGAGTTAGAGTTGCCGGCAGAACTAGCAGCAGTGCATCCGGTCTTTCACGTTTCGTTGTTGAAGAAGTGTGTGGATGATCCAGCATCCATAGTACCTTTAGAGAGTGTGGCAGTAAAAGATAGTCTCACTTATGAGGATGTGCTAGTTGAGATTCTTGATCGTCAAGTTAGAAGGTTGAGAAACAAAGAAGTCGCTTCAGTTAAGGTTTTGTGGAGGAGTCAGTCTGTAGAGGGAGCTACTTCGGAAGCAGAAGCAGCCATGAAGGCCAAGTATCCTCACCTCTTTCCTTCCGATTCCATTCCAGCTTGAGGTAATAGTTCCTCTCCAGTTTTTCATTCATTCATGCGCATGTTCAGTCTTAGTATCATTTTCCTTCAATTTATACTTGCATTTTCAGCGAATTTGCATGTTCTTTGAACTCAGTTCAGTCATAAATCAGTTTCTAGAAATTTGTGGTAGGGTTTGCAGCTCTTTCCCTCCATCTCCAGCTAGTTTAGTCTTCATTCGAGGATGAATGTTCCCAAGGGGGAGATAATGTAACACACCGTATCCTAGAAAGACAAAACAACAGACTTTTCAGAAGTTGCAGGTGCCACCTACGGACCGTAGGGGGACCGTAGGTGGGGTCCGTGGCTGGCCACCTGCAGCACCTCCCTAGAAAAGCCAAGGAATTTTGGCCAAGTCTAGACCTACGCCAGGACCTACGGACCGTAGGTCAGACCCCCAAATTTCAACTCCCAGAGCCCCATTGACGGTTGACCAGCACGGACCGTCGGTCAGTCCACGGACCATCGGTGGCCCCGACAGCTTTTAAGTTAGGGGTCGTTTGGTCTTTTCCCTATGCTTTGGATGCCTAAACTACGTCGTTTAACCCCTAAACTACATGATTTTGATCAGTTTTAGCCTAGTAACATAATTAGAACTTACCCCAGTCATATCATTCACCAAAAACATAGAAAATTAGAACGTAAAAAGTAGAAAGAGGAGACCAGCCCTAGTCCAAGAACCTGGACGTGGCCAACACTCGAGAACAATTATTGGTCCCCAAGAGAACCTCATCCTGGCTGACTACAAGCAGAAGACTACCTCAAGCATACAAAAGCTTAAAAATTGAATAAAAATAATATATTCAACTCGCCATAAGATAGAAAACTTAAGTCTTTAAAACATTTAATAAAATAAATGAACAAACTTCTGAAACTCTATTGTCTATCTATGAAGCCTCTAACTGACAAAGATGGAAGTCGGGACAAGACCCACGACATCCTAATAACTGATATAACTCAAAGGAAAAGTGGAACCCTCCGTAAGCAAGGAGGCTCACCATAGCTAACTCGAACTCCATATGGTACCAACGAAGCTACTGTTGATGAACCTGAATACCTGTATCTGCATCATGAAACGATGCAGGCCAAATGGCTCAGTACGTGGAATGTACGAGCATGTAAGGGGAATTCTAAAGCATAAACATAAGCTTGAACTGCATAAAAAGAAAACATACTTACCTCCTCTCAACTCACTAAACTAAACTCAACTCAAGAATAAGAAACATAGTTCAACTCAATGATAAGATATTAACTCAGTGAAATAAGGCTCAACTCAATGATAAGATATTCAACTCAGTGAAATAAGGCTCAACTCAATAATAAGATACTCGACTTTGGGTACTCATCTCTGGATACTGAAATCTTGATACTCAAATCAATATAAAGCAATAATACATATGCAATATACGGAAAGCTTTTAAAACAGTAGAAAGCAACTCAGTGTATTGAAGAATACAGTAACAACTCAATTTATATATATAATAAAAATATAATATAATTTTGTGGGAGTTACTCTAACCGACAACCATCACTATGAGCTATGTGATGATACAGTGTCTCACCCACGCTGCCAGAACTGTCCTATAACTTGTCGGGATATAGAACGCCTCAACTAAGTGGATCCACTAGTCTATGCTAAAAAGCATTAAGGAATCATCTAAAAACTATGACCCTTTCTACCCACCTTGGCTACATGGTTTATGGTGACTTGAGTTATCTGAACTCGTCCCCATATCGGTGCTCAATACTACTCTCAAAATATACTCAGCTCATATGTTTAAAAACATAACTCTTTCTGTGGTTTGAGATAATTGCTCAAACTACCCTCTTAAAAGAGGTAACTACTCTTGAAATAACTTTTCAAATCATAACTCATTTAGAAATCTCAGTTTCTCTTTTATCACTGTAAAAATTGATGCCTCTGGGAATACATAGTCCCCTTATACTTATACTTGAAAACTCTTTCTCAAAAACATTTTAAAATCATATTATAATATGATCATTGATGACTCGAGAATTCATACTGCATATACATTGATGGTATATCTAATACCATACTGCTCATATATTGATGGCATACTCGATTGTCATATTAATCATACTTTAGAAACTCTTTTCTCAAACTCATATTTACTTTCTCAAAACTCAGTTTAAGAACTCAACTGTTGGCTTTAAAAAGCTTTTCAAAATTTATAACTCAAATCATAGGGTTCATGTGAAATTATGGACATGACCGACTCAACTCAAGAATGTTAATGATACCTCCCATCTCAAGACATCTCGACTCATAGGGTTCATGTGAAATTATGGGACATGAACGGCTCGACTCAATGGTATGAATAATACTACGGAACTCATGTATACGACTCTTCTCATTCTCATACTTACTTCCTCAAAACTTAGCTCAACTCGATAGTTGATCTCAAAGGATTCACAATTGAACTCAAAGACTTTCTTAAACTCTACTCTTAACTCTCTATTGAATGTAAATTATGAATTCAAGAGATATGGTTCATGATATGAAGGATCTCGGTGATAGTGTAGATTCATAAATACATTCTCCTCACTCTCATGCTCACTTACTAGAGTCTTGAAACAAGTTATTTAAATTGTACAAGACTCCTCAAAAGATTCAAAGGGATTTTCTCAAAGACTCGAAAGAACTCTCAAAACTTGACTCTCAACTCTACCTTGAATTTGATTTATGATAGGAAAGATCTCATGATGTTTGGAAATGCTTTTAGACAGTTAAACATGAGAAATGATTAAAAAAAATCACTCTCTGGAAGCACGTCCACGACGCGGAGATGCATTTAAGTATTGGGTCGCGAAATAAATTTTGAGGCAGAAGGGTCCGTGACATCTCCGTGACTCAGAGAAAAATTCTGTGAAATGGGGAGGCAGGTCCACGACGCGGACTGGGACGCCAGATTCTCCCGACTTTTTCCTTCTTCGCCTTCTAACCCCAATCACCTAAATTCGATTATTTTGCTCAACTTCTCTTTAGATTCAGATACCCAGCATATGTACACAAGAATCTAACTCAAAAAAACTATATAAATCGATGCAATAATCTCAAGAACTCCTCAATCTCAGCCCAATTCAAGAACGAAAGTAAATTTAAAAACACATATCAAGAAAATCAACTTTCAACCTTTTTAGGACGAATTCACGTTGAAATAAACATGTTTGGAGTGTGGGTGAACAAACCAAACACTATTGAAGCTTACATACATATTAGGGATTAAACCCATGGCGAAAATCCGCAACAAAACTCAAGAACGACGACGAACGCTTTGATCCTCTCCTTTTTTCTCGTCTTTTCTCTTCTTGAACTCTCAACTAAAACCCTAGGCGTATATTAGGATTATAAAACTGAACCTAATAGGATTAGACCCTGAAAACCTTACTAAAAATGAATTAAATCTGATTGGGTAAGGAAAAGACCAAAATACCCCTTACTATTTTTGGGTAACTTTCCTTATTTGAACAACTTGACTTCAAAAGGGCATATCTCACTCATCCGACCTCGAAACTTAGCAAACTCGGTGGTGTTGGAAAGATAATTCAAAGAAAGTTCATTAGATATCTGGTAGCCCACATAACTCATCATTTACTACGAGTTATGGTCGTTTGAAATTGACCCAAAACTCATAACTTGCAAAATTTCAAATTTTGCTATTTCCAATTTAGTTCTTTTTGGAACTCAAGGTGCTACATCTACTGACCTTAACACGTAAGAAAATTTTAAATTCCTCGGTAAAAACTTACTCACTACGAAGGATGGTTCAAGTCTTAGCTCAAAAAATTTCTAGGGTGTTACACAACTCCGGATAAGTGGAAGAGTTCAAAGCTCCACAAAAGAACACCTTCCTTCAACATAAAAATATTATCTTTTGTATAGTTAATATAGTTGATGACTTAGAATATTTTATTTGTCTCAACTCTCTCTTTTACTACACTTACCTCACCACACTCTACAATATTTTTCCACTCTTATCTTTTTTGACACTCACTTCACAAAGGAAGAAACACCACTATTTATAGGGGAGGAATTCTTCTTTGTATTGAATAAGAATAATGTGGATAATAATGTAGGTAAATGAATGGCCTAAAGGTTACATAAGTTACAATGTATAATGAGGTAGAATAATGGGTGGAATTAGTGGTAGATCATGACAATAATGGTTTCAAGAGTTACACCACAATAATGACCAAATTCTATACCCACTAACATATGCACTTAATATTTTAATTTTAATATTGAAATGCATAAACACCAACAATAAGATTGGCAGTATTATCATCATCAAATAGTTCATCTCCACTTACATAATAAATCATCTAATGTGGGCTCCTTATTTGACGTTGATTTCGTTCAGTTGTCATTCTTGATGATTGTTCTTCACTTGAGGTCCTTGCATCTTGGTCGGTTATCACATCATTAGATAAATGTTGCTGCACATTTGATCTATCTTGCTAATTTGGCCCTTCAATCACTGGTTCTACTTCCTCCTCTTCAACATCTATTGAGGTTGGTTGTCTTTCTACACTATTCCAATCCCATGATTCAGCTTCATCAAAAATGACATCACGACTTACAATTATCTTCTTTGTATGTGGATTATACAATCTGTAAGCCTTCTACTTTTCTCTCACTCCAAGGAAAATACATAGGATTCCCTTGTCGTTGAGTTTCCTTCACCTTCCATCCGGAATATGGGCATATGCTATACACCAAAAAATCCTAAAATAATAAACATTTTGTTTTTGAGAGGACCAAGCTTTTTCTGGTGTCATATTTTTCATAGCAAAAGTAGGGCACCTATTCAATACATGAACACTCCAATTAATTTCCTCTGGCCAAAAACTTTTTGGGATGCTCCGAGTTGCCGCATGCATCCTACCATGTTCAAAATTGTACGATTCTTCCTCTTAGAAACACCATTTTGTTATGATGTATGATCTGCTGTCATTTGCCTCTGTATTCCATTCATAGCGCAAAAGCTTGTGAACTTATTGGAATTGAACTCACCACCACGACCAGTTCGAAGAATTTTGATTTTCTTCACCGATTCCTTTTCAACAAAGACCTTGAATCGCTTGAATGTGCTAACAGCCTCATTTTTTTGTTGCAAAAACTGAACCCACGTCTTTCTCCTATAGTCATCGGTAAAATATATAAAATACCTTTTATTTGTGTTTGAGGCTGGATTGATTGGACCACAAAGGTCTTAGTGAATTAATTGCAATAATTCCTCAGCCCTCCATGCTTTTCCTATCGGAACAGATTCACGATGTTTTTTTTTACCAACAACACAATTTTGACAAACTTTGGTAGAAACATCGATTAGCGGAAGACCACCAACCATATTCCTTTGTTGCAGGGTTCTCAAACCATTAAAATTGAGGTGTCCATAACACATATGCCATAACCATGTAGAGTCCACCATTTTTGTTGTCAAGCATGCTTGGTCATTACTGTGTAAAGGAGAGAATCGATTGGCTGTCATTTTAACTTCAGGAATTGTTCCCTTCTGTGGATGTTATATTGTGCAGTAACCCTTTTGGATAACAATTCTGTGGTTTCTTTCTTGCAGCTGCCCCTTACTAAGAAGATTCCTCTTTGAAAAAATGCTCTTTCACCTGCAATCTGATAGTACATTGTCCTATAATAAAAATACTATAATTGTTTTCCAAGCTTGACACTATCTTTAAAAGATTCATCCAAAGTCAAAAATAAAGATTTGTTACCACACATATGATTGTTGCAACCTGAGTCCAGATACCACTTATTTGAATGAGATTGCGCTCTTCTTCTTCTTCTTCTTCTTCTTCTTCTGTTAAATTTGACTTCTCTCCATCTCCCTTGTATGAATGCAAATTAGTTGTTTCGCCCACGTCCTCCGCCTCGACCACGACCACGACCATGACCTCTTCCAGAACCATTCCTGTTGGAAGAATCAAATTGAGTTGCCAATTTCAAAGCTTGTTTTTCCGTAGGAGGAGGTGTCATTCTCTGCTCATGTATTAGTAAAGAGCTATGTAGTTCATCAATTAATATTGTATCAATATTCTTTGACCCCTCAATAGAGAAAACCACATATGAAAATTTGGAAGACATAGATCGTAGAATCATTTCAAAAACATCAACATCATTCAATTTTCCACCATAAACATGCATCTTGTTCACAATGGTTAATGAATAGGCGAATTACTCATCTACTGACTCCCCTACTTTCATTTGTAGAACTTTAAAATCTTTGCGAAGGACTTGAAGTTGTTGCCGCTTCACTCTTGTTGTACCGGCATACTTTACTTTCATTGAATCCCAAATCTGCTTGGAGGTATCCTCTTGAAGAATGGTCTCCAGTATGGGACGATCTATAGCTTGGAATAGATAATTTTTAGCTTTGAGGTCCTTCAGTCTTTGTTTATCCAAAACCTTCTGTTGAGATTCTGTTACCACCATGCCACGATATGATCTGGTTCACTGAAACCAGTCTCTATAATGCTCCAGAACTCCTTTGAACACAAAAAGTTTTCGATAAGCATGCTCCAATGATCATAGTGACCATCAAAGCGGGGAACAACAGGTTGGATGAAATATTTACTTTTACATGCCATGAGCACTTGTTTCTACAAGATACAAAGTAAGGTGTGGCTTCTTTTACTCACATGTCACTCTAAGTCTAGCATTGATACCACTGTTGAAATTGAGTTAACAACAATATTAGAAACTTAGTTGAATATTATTTATCCAAATAAATAGAGATTACATATAGAAATTATTCCAAAAAATAAGCAACAAACAGACCCACAACTAATGAACTCCTAAAATCAATAACAATAAAATCTTCCTAAAGAATAGCTCCACTAAAAACCAATTATTTTATTCGGCTAAAATAAAACACTCAACACGTAGGGCATTTAGGTGAAATTTGCATATTTGATTTTTATCTCGATAGGTTTGTGCATCTAACCGGATAATTTTAGGAACCTGATTTTTGTGAAGTTTGAGGTTGCAAGCTTGGGTGTCGCAATCGCAAAAAGGTGATGGGGTTGTTTTGCTTCAGGGTCGCAAGGGTTGTTGTACGATTGCATAGGGGAGAATTTTGGGCAGAGAGTTGTGATCATGAGGGGTGAGGTCCGTGATTGGAAAGGGAAAGGAATGGGGAATTTTTGGGGTTTGTGATGATGTAAAAATCAACAATCTCTCTACCTTCGTAAGGTAAAGGTAAGATTGTCTACACCATATACACACCATTCTATCCAGACTCCACTTGTAGAATAAATTAAAGTGAGTTCGTTATCATTCTTGTTATTGTCACAAGAAATGTCCCGAGGTAAAAATCTATCAAACTAACAATCCTATTTATAAATCACTAGGTAATGTGACCGTGCGAATAATTGCATTAAACTAAGGAATAATCCTTTACTAATATTTGAATTTTAAAAATATTTAAGAGATAGGCTCTAAAAAAATAATATTAAGAGTATTCTAACATGAACTAGAATATTCTACCTTTTCACACCAGATTTATCTCGTTCCATACCTTTCATGTAGATTTAACATTCAAACTGTTGATGTGTTAATTATATAAAGACATAAATGATACAATTTATCCATTCATTAAAATAATACAGTACCATATAATACAATACATTATGAAACAATACATAACAACCATCCAAATACACATTGTAATATAGTAAAAATAGAAAAATTAAGATCTTGTTTCCAGAAAACCCAAATCTTACTGATAGAACAAAATTTAAAGTGATTTGCTTCAAGAAATTCATCAAGCACTTAGGGTACAAATAGTTTTAACTAACAAAAGTAAATTATTGTCTGAAAACATGGAAAACCAATGTTGGGATATTCAAATTCTACCACTATCATCTCTGCGGCCTCTCCCTCCTTCGTTGTTGCCACCGTTTGCACCATTACTAGCTCTATCATCGTCGCCAACTAGACCTCCCAAAATATTTTGAACTTTGTGATGCCAACACCAATTTAGATTGTTCAGAAAATATTCTAGCTTGTATTTTTCCTTTGGTGTGAATAATATTCTTATTTGGTCCTTTGTTCCAGGCTCTCCCTGCAAGATTGAAGATCTTATTTTTCTTTTGGGGGAGAAATATTCTTTTGACATTCCAACATCCTTTCATTTTAAAATTACCAATGTTGTAAGAATACATAAACTATATAGAAAAATAACGGCCAAAAAAATATAGTGCAACTACAAAATTAGTTTCCCAATAGTTTATAGCTAACAAATATTTTTTGATAATTTGTTGTTAATCCGTTGTTAATAATGTTTATATAACGATAACTTTTTTTGTTTCTAATAATGAGATTTATCAATTTCCAATTCCTATATTTTATATAGTGGTTTTTTGTAAAAAATAAATATAAATAAACTGATGTCTAATAGCTAGCGTAACAATAACTTACCTTGTTTTTGTGTTTCACATCCCTATTCATGAGGCTGTCCATTGCTTCATCGAGAAACTTTGCAACCTCCCTCTTGCCATAGTTGTTGCTTTTCTGTTTCTTTGTTGCAGACTTCCTTTTCAAGATGGAATGTTCAACCTTTCTTTTCATGGAGTGTTTTTTAATAACCCCAACCTTTGGATTAATAAGAAAAAATTAATAAGAATAATGTAAATCCCTTTGCGTCTTAACATGAAAAAGAAAAGTTAGTGTCATATAGTTAGGAGGTCGTCAAGGAAGTCACTTGTTGCATAAATGCAACGTAAGACTTGGTAAATACTTCTTGCACACACACACACACACACAAACACACACACACACACACACAATATATATATATATACTAGTTTCACGGCACGTGCGTTGCACGTGTGTATCGTATATATAGTATACAATTTTGTAAAATAGAATTAATATTACTAAATTAATATTTTTTATTAAATAATTATAATTTAAAGAACATAGGACAAGTGCTTTTGAATGATTAATATAGATTGTCATAGAGTTACTTGTATTTTGAGATCAAAATGACTAGATATTATTGAAACATTTCAAAATACATTCAAAGTTTATAAATGGGGAGAAAGTGACATTTCTTTAGTAGTATTATTATTTACTTCACTCAATTTTGTAAACAAATCTAAACAACAAAATTTTAAAAAAATATCAATACAAAAAATATCTCCAATAGTCTTTCCTCTTGAGGTTATGAACATAAAAGATGGACACCATTTAAGTATAATTTTTCACTTAAATATTCATATTTGAAATTTAGTATGTGCATGACAATAATAAGGACTACCATAAATATTTCAATATTTTATCTTTATACGTAATCTATCTTTTACCAATTAATATTTGAGTAAGACTATCATAGAGAGGTATTTCTAAAAAAAAAGGTACTTTATTGTTATAACGAATGGTCAATTATTTAGCTTGATCAATTCTTTGTTTTAGATATACATATATATTTCAGTAGCATAATTTAATTTTAATATATGAACAGCATCACCTTTGGTGAAAAATATTTCATTTCTTTAAGTTTCTACCTTATCTTTGTAGAATTGTAGTCTTCTCCTTTTTCCTGCCGCATACATATCATATAGTTGTTGTCTAATAAAAGTACGTAGTATCTTATAGAAGTTGTATCGTGATATAAAATATTAAACTTTTTCAATAATATAAATTAATAGATGAATAAAATTTAAAGTACTGTTTATAAAATCTTTAATTTGATTTAAGATTAGTTTATGATCAATCACTATTTTCTTATCTATTTTTATATAGATAAAAAGGAGTGTATCTTGTGACATAAAATTTTCTCAAATTAAAATTAACACAAAATAATAGGAAAAAAAAATATATGAAACGATACATAGCCAATGAAGAAGGAAGAAAAAAATATATGTTCATGCTATATTCACTATAGTGTTCCATTTGATTAAAATCTCTTGTCACCAACACTTTACTTTCTTCGTTCATTTTTACTTACATATCTATTAAAAAGTAATTATTATCATGTCTATATTATCATATTATAAGTAAAAGTGAAAATCTATTTTTGAAATAGTGGATTTAACATCAAAACTAATGATTCAATGGACTACGTTGATGCCCGTTGTTTTAGGAAAATCAGAAAGAAACTGCTTCATTTGAGAGTAAAAAATAAAAATAAAAAACCAAACAAGAATATCTTAGCCAAATCATGTGACTTTTTTCATATTTCTTTATTATTATTGTCTTTCCCACAACTTTTCGTCACTGTTAACTCATGAAAATCGTAAGAAAAAATACGAGTGTGAATTTATGAATGATTTTCAACAATTTGTGCACCAACTCTTTCTTATGTGGTACCTCGAATTTCGTTGAATTTTGAACTTAATTGACTGTTGCAAATAACCCTGAGATTTTTTAAGAAGAAGAAGAGTAGAAAACTTTAAAAAACCATAGTTTTAAAGTGAGAGGAAGCCCTCTATTTATAGCTAAAAAATAGTAGTATGAATAGGTGCTAATTGTTCCTTATCAGAAAAGTTACAACCTTTCGAAAAAGTCACTGCTCATCGAAAAAATACAACCTTTTGTAAAAGTCACAACTCATCGGAAAAGGCACAACACTTTGGAAAAGTCACAATCCTTTGAAAATATGACAACCCTTTAGAAAAGTCACAACTCATCAAAAATGTCAAAACCCGTCAAGAAAGTCGCAACCCTTTGGAAAAGTCACATCTCCTTGAGAAAATCACAACCCTTTAATATTAAAGGGTCTCTACTTTTAATATAATACAAATAATTAAATTAATAAATAAAATAAAGTGAGTATTTTTAATTGGGGGTATTATAGTAATTCAACATTCAATTTAGGAGTTCATGCTTATATATATATATATATATATATATATATATATATATATATATATAGAGAGAGAGAGAGAGAGAGAGAGAAAATATGGATATGTGCGCAAGAAACTTTGTCAAACAACCTATAGTAGTCCAACAAAATGCAAATAATGTAAGATCTTACCTCTTTTACTTCAGTGGTTTCTTGATCAACTTCAAGCTTTGATAAACCCTTGAATACATATTTTCTTACCTACACAATAGAACTGTCACGACCCGAGCCTATACCCTGGACGTGGCCGGCACTCGAGAACCATTGCTGGTCCCCAAGCGAACCCTCATCCTGGCTGACTACAAGCGGAAGACTAACTCAAGCATACAAAAGCTTAAAAACTGAA
>JAJONR010006116.1:0-22548 GCA_029582245.1 Solanum etuberosum | reverse complement strand
AACTCCCAAGCGAGCCAGTCTGTGAACATCCTTTGCTAGTTCTTTTCTTTCTTCCTCAACATGTGCTACACTACCCATAGATAGTCTGCTAAGAGCATCTGCTACTACATTGGCCTTACCAGGATGGTAAAACACATTCATGTCATAGTCCCTGAGGAATTCAAGCCATCTCCTCTGGCGAAGATTCAACTCTTTCTGGGTGAACACATACTGAAGGATTTTATGGTCTGTGAACACATCTACGTGAACACCATATAAGTAGTGTCTCCAAATCTTTAGGGCAAATACTACGGCTGCAAGATCGAGGTCATAAGTCCGATAATTATTCTCATGCACCTTAAGCTGTCTAGAAGCCTATGCTATAACCTTACCTTGCTGCATCAACACATAACCAGGCCGACTCTGGATGCATCACAATAGATAACATAACCATCTGAACACTCTGGTAGAGTCAAAATCGGAGCTGTAGTCAACCTAGTTTTCAGTTCTGCGAAACTCTTCTCACACTCATCTGACCACTGAAACTTAACCTTTTTCTGAGTCAACTTAGTTAATGGAGAAGCTATGGATGAAAATCCTTCCACGAACCTTCTGTAATAACTAGTGAAACCTAAGAAAATTCTGATATCTGTAGCTGGGCCATTGTTTCACTGCTTTTATTTTCTGAGAATCCACTCGGATCCCTTCGCTAGATACTATATGCCCAAGTAAAGCAACTGATTGCAACCAAAACTCACATTTGCTAAACTTAGCAAATAACTGGCGATCTTTGAGAGTTTGCAGAACAACTCTCAAATGAGTCGCATGTTCTTCCTCATTCCTAGAGTAAATGAGGATATCATCAATAAAGGCGATAACAAATAAGTCTAAATATTGCTTGAACACCCTGTTCATCAAATCTATGAAAGCTGCAGGAGCATTGGTTAGTCCAAATAACATAACTACAAATTCATAATGACCATACCGAGTTGTGAAGGTTGTTTTCGGAATGTCACTACCTCTGACTCTGAGTTGATGATAAGTGGATCTGAGGTCTATCTTCAAAAAATGACTATCACCTTGGAGTTGGTTAAACAAGTCATCAACCCTGGGGATGAGATACTTATTCTTGATTGTGACTTTGTTCAACTGTCGATAGTCCATGCACATCCTGAGAGAACCATCTTTCTTTTTCACAAACAACATTGGTGCACCCCACGGGGAAATACTAGGTCTGATGAAGCCCTCATCTAAAAGGTCTTTCAACTGCTCTTTCAATTCCTTAAGCTCAGCTGGAGCCATTCTGTAAGGAGGAATAGAAATAGGCTGGGTATCTTGAAGGAGATCAACTCCAAAGTCAATTTCCCTTTCGGAAGGAACTCCGGGAAGATCTTCTGGAAAAACTTTTGGGAACTCATTAACTACTGGAACTGACTCAAGAGTTGGGGTTTCGGAGCTTGAATCCTTAACCCGAACTAGATGATAGATATACCCCTTGGAAATCATCTTTCTGGCCTTAAGGTAAGAAATGAATCGACCCATAGGCGCTAGGCTATTACCCTTCCATTCTAAGATTGGTTCGTCTGGAAACTTAAAACGAACGATCCTAGTTCTACAATTGGCTGAGGCATAACATGAATGTAACCAATCCATGCCTAGAATGATATCGAAGTCTACCATTTCTAACTCTACAAGATCTGCTGAGGTGACTTTTTGAGAGACTGTGACAAGGCAATTTCTGTATACCCATCTAGCTATAACTGGGTCACCGACTGGAGTAGAGACTGAGAAGGGTTCTGAGAGAGTTTCTGGACTAACATCAAATTTGACTGCTATATAAGGAGTTACAAAGGAAAGAGTAGCCCCTGGATCTAACAAAGCATAAACATCTAAGTTAAAGATCTGTAACGTACCAGTGACCACATCAAGAGAATCTTCCTGATCCTGCCGAGCCTTGATACGCTCAAATTACACCTCCCTAAAGAAGTATAAGCAATCGTTATCAAGTAAAGAACCCAACTTGTAGGTTGGGGTTGATCCCACGAGGAAAATGGTTTAAACTTAAACTTAACTCACTATTATATCTGTTTAGTCAAATTATTTCCGAGGAAAGTAAACAGGGGGGATTTTGTAAGTAAGTAACAGTTTTAGATTGCTTAAGTGACAAGTAGACAAGATTCAACTTTAGAAATATCAATATGAGAAAGAAACTAGGGCATATGTGTTCCCCATAAGCTCTTAACGCGGTAATCTTAATAATAGTAATCCTTTCCTAGTGTTTTACATGCAAAGTTGGTAAGTTATGTATCCCTAAGTGATTGGTCCTTCAAATAGGGAATGTCACTACGCACCTTGATCCGGCTACGAGTGTATACTTTACTACCCCTTACCTTTACCTCAGATTAGACATCACATCAATGTATGTGTTAGTTTTCACCCTCGCACCAATTGACATTAGACTATTAGATATCATCCACTAAATCTCTGTTGTTAATTCTTTTCTCATTAACTAACTCCTTGGTCCGGCAAGTAGAAATGCGGCGGGTTCTAACGTTTGCAACCGTTAAAAAGACTTCTAAGCGAAAGAATTAACAATGCATGCATGCACACTATTCAAGAATTATTTAATTATTATTCATACTTTGTTAATTGCTCATGGTTCCTACAACCCTAGTGGTGGATTTAGCTACTCATGCTTGAAAGAACACAATTCATAATTGGGTAAAAAGAATTCATGAACTTACAAGAAGAATTGATGAAAAACTGAATCTTGAATTGAAATTCAAAGTCAAAATCTTATCAAACGAATTTCGAAAATCAAATTGCTAAAGTTTGCAAGTTAATTCCCAAAACACCAAAAACTAAGAGTTCACAATAATGTCTAACCCCAAAAAATGAGGTTTATAACTCCTATTTATAGAAAAACAAGTCCCAAATAAAAAGGAAACGAAATAAGGAATAAACTTCTGGAATGCGGCTTCATTCAACGACTCGACCTACGGACCGTGGGTCGACCTATGGTCCGTAGGTCCCCTTCCGTGGCTCCATACTTGGGATTTTTCATCAGGTACTGGAACGTCAACTCCCAGATCATCAACGCCGGATGTGCAGGACGGCCCGTGGGTCGACCTACGGTCCGTCAGTTGCTCCGTAGTTCCACACTTGGTCGACTTCCCTGATGCTCCATCTACGCCTGCCCATCGACGGTCCGTCAATGGACCTACGGTCCGTGGATCACTTCCGTGGGTGGCCCTTTCTGCAAAATTTGAGCTTTCGTCTTCATCAACCGCGTCCAAGCCTATTTCCTACAAACATAGCACATAAACATTAATTATAACACAATATAGCTCTAGACACACACAACTTCTAAGTGAAATGTATCAAAAATACCGTAAACTCACGGTATATCAACACCCTCAACTTAAACTCGTTGTTTGTCCTCAAGCGACGCACTTAAACTCTAAACGACACTTGTGTAGCAGCAGACATTCAAACTCAAGCAACCACATGGCTTTCTAACTCACATCCCTTATTTAGTGCAAACCTTTTCATATAGACTCAACAAGCTAACTGATGCGGATCAAGATATGACATAGATTTACCAATAGACATCACAACATACACTTTTCACAATCACCAAGGTACCAAGTTTCCAACAATGTAACTAGTGCCCTTACTTCAAACGAAATCCTTTTTTCACACAATAAATATGAATTTTGAGTTTAAGGATTCATTCAACACTGACGCTCAGAAGTGACTTCAAGTACGGTTAGTGCTCAATACCATAGGCTTGCCCTTATTTTCACTGCATAGACTCTCCAAACTAGTCACTAGGATCACTATATGACTTTCTTAGCTTGTAACGTAGATTCAGGGTTAGGTAGGATATATTTGGGTACTTTTTAGTGAATTTCTTCCCTTCTTGACATTACATTGGATTTTTACCTCTTTTCTCAACCTATTCTTGACATCCTTTCATTTTCTTTTCTTTCCCTTGACTCTCCACAACACAGATGTGACTTTTGACTTTATAGCTCATATTTTTCACTTTTCTTCTTTTTCTTTTACTTCATTTTTCTTTATTTCTTTCAGCACTTTTGTCATTCATCTTTTGAATACAATCACATTCTTTTTTCTTTCTTTTCATTTTTTTCTCTCTTCAACACAAAACTCTTTTCATACCCTTTTTCTTTTGGTTTCCTCTTTCATAGCCACCCTCAACTTATGTATTTTTCATGAGTTGAGGTGCACAATATCCGATGTCGGACCGGGGCTAAGATCAAGGTAACTTTTTGAATTAGCCACCCTTAACTTAGGCTTTTGGCCTAAGTCAAGGTGCACATGTCCAAGGAGGGACCAGGGCCAAAACAATTATTTTTAGGGAAGGTGAGTTACGTGTATTGAAAGAAGTGGTCTATTTTAGGCTCAAATATTTGGATCAAGGGGAAAATTTATTTCATTTGGTTGGATCATTTTAGGCTTGAGTGGACTTTATTAGAACAAGGGCCTATGATCATTTCCCAACTTCTAGCCTAGATTATCTTAGCAGGACCAACCGGGCAAAGTTCTAGATTGGCACATTACTGTCTGAACATTCAAACTTTTCTCACTCACACATGGCATATTATTTCATTATCGGATTATCAGATTACCCAGTTCAAGTTTTAGCTTAAGTCATGAGGTCAAATCGGTTCTTTATCATGTCATATTAAGATCCAACACATTCAACTCATCAAGCCTATAGATTCTAGCACATTTCATAAATTTTGGCCGGGTATCAATTTTATGCTTTTTATGCCATCATGCCTTTATTCTTCTACTTACTTCTAAACATACATTCCTAAACACATGCCGGTTCAACATAAAGTAAAACAGTCCTTTGGGGGAAAAACACATGCAAGAAAACCCCAAAGGAGGATTATGAGTTGGGTTACTCAGACTTCACCCTAACACTCTAATCCATTTACCCCACCCCCAATAAAATAAGGTGCAATTGGCCTCAATGCACAGAAAGCAATAAATAAGACATAGGGTGAAAGTGAAGCAAACCTGTGGCGCAAATGCGTCGAAGACCACTCAAGAAGTGGGTGGGACTGATTTCCCAGAGCCCGCTGGATCAATACTTGGGACGCCATCAGTAGAGCCCTCATCCACAAAAGTAGCACCCTCAGTAGTGCTCACATTATCTGATGGGCCCACACCAATCTCCATGGCCCACTGCTGTCTCAGCTCCTCATCTAGGATGGATGTCCTCTGAGCCTCCTCAGTCTGCTGGCGCTCCTTCTTTTTCAATCTGCGCTCCTCATCAGCATCAGAAGTGTGGTCAGAGCGGTGGAATTTCGTAGCAGCACATGAGGAATCTGGTGGCGGTATATCATCACTGAATAAGGCTGTCAGCAGCACATCATCCTCCACCGCTGTAGGGGCAGACTCTGGCTCAGTCTCTGGGGGGCTAAGAGTGCAGCAACATTAGCACGGAGGCTTGCCAACTCCTGCTGGAAAGTGGTCACATCAACGGTTGGGGCTGACCTCTCTAAAAATCTCTCCTCAAAAGCATCCAGGTGCTTATGAACAGCCTGAACCTTCTGATCCATCATGTGCTCCATCCTGGCCTCAAACTCCGAAATAGAGCACTGCATCCATGGCTTCACATGCTGCAGCAGTGTGGCCAGTTGAGTCTCCAGCTTCTGAAGTTGAGCAAGAGGAACAAGAGTGGATCCGGAGGGTGGCGTTGCTCGAGCGGAGCTAGGGGCCTGACTAGTGGCCGAAGATGGAGAAGCCTGGGCATCCGCTGTAGTGGCAGTGTCATCAACCTGCATCTGCTCCACATCTGCAACAAGATCATCTCCCAATGGTGGTACCTCAATCTGTGGCTCCCTGCGAGGTGCAGCTAAATTGGAGTCATCCCGAATAAGCCCGATATCAAGAGTTTTGGTTGCATGAAGCAACCGATCATAATGCCACACTGGAATAGATGCATCTCTGCATAGCTGGAAGATGAGGCACGGGAATGGCTGGGTGGTGGTGGCCTTGAAGGCCCTCTCATGAATCTCCGCAATCAGAATACAGGCAAAGTCAACCTCTAAACCTGCTATAAGGGCTGCAATCATCACGGCCCGGTCCCATGTGATCACATTGTCCGCCTGAGTTGGGGACAGTCGATTTCGGACCAATAACCAAAAGAATTTAGCAGTGAAGCTCAGTGTCACCTTATTGATACCCAAGCTAGGAGACCGGACCTACTCAACGCGCTCTCCATCTGTAGCAATATGTCGTGCCAGCCATCTCACAAGTGATTCCCTCTGCTCAACATTCTTCTGAAATGCCCCGCTCTGAATGATTCCCATCCGATAGTTGAACACTGCTGTATTGATGGGAAGAGTGTGGTCTGGGCCATAGATAAACCTGCGGAGGGTGACCTCTGATATATCAACTGGAAAACCCCGCACTAAGGTGGTCTCAAGTGGAGGCTGAGCGGAGGGCTTGGCCCGCTTAGAGATGGAACCTCTAATGGTGGCGGCATAGGAAGCATAGAAATCCCTTACTATCTCCTCGCTGTATGTGCCTGGAGTCCGTGCCATCCACTCACACCTGTGCCTCCGGAAGAGCTCCTCAATGACTGGAGTGGTGCAGAGGCTACCTGGGAGAATCCGGCGCTCCTCAGTGACTAGTTGGGCCATCTTCTCGTGCTCATTCAGTATGCGAGCATCGGTGTATATCTGAAATTAGCCCTCCACACACCACCTGTTAGGATCCGTAGCAACTGGTTAGGCTCAGAGCGGGGGGGGGGTACTAGAGTATCTCCTGTGCTATCAGACTCAGATGAAGAGGCAGTGCTGCTGCTGGAGCTGGAGCTCGATGGGGACTCTGAGCCAGCCTGTGAGCCGATCGGTGTGGCCCCCTACTCACACTAGGGGCAGTGACCACGTCGGAACTCACCTGCCGGGCTCTGTTTCGTGTAGTATGGGAAGTAGTGGGGGAGGTCCTGGTGGGAGGTGGAATGTACTCCCCATCCGTATCCTCATCGATCAGCCGAAAAGAGGGAGCAATGAATTTTGATTTTCCCTTGGCGGCCTAGGTCGGAGCTTGCTTTGGGGCCATGGTACCTGTGGAAGCTTAGTTAGTACCAAAATAGTTCAATAATACTCATGGAATAATTTTAGAACAAGAGTCGGACCAAAACACGAACTAAAAAAATATTCTGGACAGTAGCTGAACTGTCAACCTACGGTGGGTATACGGTCCGTCGATGGAACGATGGTCCGTGTGTCCCCTCCATGGGTCAGATGGTTGAAATTTAGGTCCTAGATGTTTGAACCACGAATGTCCAGAATGGTCCGTCGATGGAGCGACGGACCATAGTCCACACCGTGGTTCTACACTTAAGAAAAATTAGGTGTGCCACCGATCCACGGGCCTCGACCTACGGTCCGTGGATCAATGCCGTGGGTCAGTGCTGTGCCAGGTTTCAGAGTTAAAACATAGTGCATGCCATATTTCAACAATTATACAAGCATACTAGGCCTACACATGCATTTCAACATATATTTTGGTAGTTTATCATCCTTAGGGTTCCGTTGACACACATTTTAACATTTTACAAATCGAAACATATGAACCCTAAGTCAAAACTTCCAATTTAGACCTATTAACCAATTTATGAGGTTTTAACTTATAACACACTCACATTCTATCGTTCCAAAGGTGTTTCTAACTACAAATCGATGTTAAACTAGAAGATTAACAACCCAAGTTCAAGATCCAACTTCATGACTTCATGATATAAACAATGAACAGTGAATTCAAGGTTAGGGTGAAGTCGTTTACCTTACAAGTAATCGAAGTGGGTGAGTGTGGTAGTGCAATAAACTCCTTGAACCTTTCTTGGCCTTTTGACATCGAACCCAGACAATGACAGTGATGGGGAAGAATTTGGAGGTGATGGAATGCTTTATGGGAGGAGAGTGATTATATGGGATGTGGGTAATTGATATGGGAGTGATTTAGGGGATTTATGGATGAATATAGGTATTTGGAGGGTTGAAAAACGGTTGGGAGGGAGTTTTGGAAGTGGGGAATTAAAATGAAAGGTTTTTATTACAAAAAAAAGGGTTTGGGTCGGGTTAGGCAAACCCTAATTTTGAACCCACGAGACCCCGTCAACGGTCCGTGGGTCGACACACGGACCATAGGCAACTATAACACTTAGAAAATTTAGAAACTTACCTGGGATCTACGGACTCCATCCACGGTTCGTGGATGGACCAACGGACCGTCGATGGGGTACGTAGACCACTGCACAACTATTTTCTGCAGATTTTTGCCATTAGTCCCTGCACACGTAGCAACCATTAGGACTTTCTTTTTATATTTTATGGACACTTTTTAGACACGGACCCTATTATATATCTAGCCAACACTAATAGAAAAATAAAACACCTATCAAAAGAGCTACAAACATCAAAATAATAGAAGAAAACTCCTATATCGAAAAGAAAAACCTATAGTTGGCTAGATTGTACATCTTGGGTTGCCTCCCAAGCAGCGCTTAATTTAACGTCGCGGCACGACGCAGACACCTTGATTACTCAGACTTCATCAAGATAATAGGCCTCAATCACTTCTTGCACACTCTCCAATTTACCCATGTAGACCTTGATCCTCTGCCCGTTCAGTTTGAATCTTGTTCCCTCCTTGTTCTCGAGCTCGACCGCTCCATGTGGCAATACTTGTGTGACGTTGAATGGCCCGGTCCACTTGGACTTGAGCTTGCCAGGAAACAAGCGCAACCTTGAGTTGAATAGAAGCACCATATCACCCACAAAAAATCACGCTTTTCAATCTTTTGATCATGATACTTCTTCATCTTCTCTTTGTACAAGGATGAACTTTCATATGCTCTTAGGCGAAAATCATCAAGCTCATTCATGTCATTCAGTCTTTGACTCGATGCGGCGCTCCAATCCAAATTCAACTTCTTCAACGCCCACGTTGCTTTATGCTCTAGCTCTACAGGCAAATGGCATGACTTCCCATATACAAGTTGGTAGGGGGACATACCTATGGGAGTCTTGAATGCGGTGCAATAGGCCCATAGAGCATCATCAAGCCTTCTTGACCAATTAGTTCGGTTGTCGTTCACAGTCTTTGCAAGGATTTGCTTTATCTCTCTGTTTGACACCTCAACTTGTCCACTAGACTGCGGATGGTAAGGAGTAGCTACATTGTGACAAACTCTATATTTCTCTAGCAACGCCTTGAACAATTTATTACAAAAATGAGAACCTCCATCGCTGATAATCGCCCTAGGTGTACCAAATTTGGAGAAGATACTCTTTTTTAGGAATGCGGTGACACTCTTACCCTCATTGTTTGAAAGCGCAATTGCTTCCACCCATTTCAATACATAGTCAACCGCAACAAGAATATACTTCATACCATGTGAACTTACAAATGGACCCATGAATTCAAAGCCCCAGACATCAAATAGCTCAATCACCAATATCAGATTCATAGATAGCTCTTGCTTCTTTGAAATTCCTCCTTCTCTTTGGCAATGGTCACAAGACTTGGTGAAATCATGAGCATCTTGGTGGATGGTAGGCCAGTAATACCCACACTGCAAGATTTTATGAGCAGTCCGAATACCACTATGGTGCCCACCAACAGGCGATGAATGACACGCCTCTAGTATACTCATCATCTCAACCTCGGGCACACAACGAAGAATAATCCCATCAGCACAAGTACAAAACAAGTAAGGCTCATCCCAAAAGAACTTTTTCACATCATGCATAAACTTTTTTCTTTGATGAAATGACAAATCCGAAGGAACCAAATCACTTGCCAAGTAATTAGCAAAATCTGCGAACCAAGGAATAAGATCATAAGAAGCAGTCAATACCTGTTCGTCTGGGAATGCATCATTAATCTCAACACCATCCTCAAACAAGACCATAGCTTCCTCCTCTAATCTGGACAAATGATCGGCAACTTGATTTTCGGTCCACTTTCTATCTTTCACCTCAAACTTGAACTCTTGCAACAACAGCACCCATCTAATCAACCTCGATTTTGCATCTTTTTTAGCCATAAGGTACCTCAATGCAGAATGGTCAGTATGCACTATGACCTTAGAACCAAGCAAGTAGGACCTAAATTTTTCAAATGCGAACACCACAATAAGGAGTTCTTGTTCAGTCACAGTATAGTTCTTTTGAGCCACATTCAGTGCTTTGCTGGCATAGTAAATAGGATGAAGAATATTTTCTCGCCTCTGGCCCAATACTACTCCAAGCGCCACCCCGCTCGCATCACACATAACTTCAAATGGTTGTCCCCAATCCGGTGAAATAATGATAGGTGGAGAAGTTAACTTGGCCTTCAACTCTTCAAATTCTCTCAGACAAGAATCATCAAAATAGAACTTAGACTCCTTTTCGAGCAATTTGCACAATGGGTGTGCATTTTTCGAGAAATCTTTTATGAACCTCCAGTAGAAACCTGCATGCCCAAGAAAACTTCTAACACTTTTTACAGAGATAGGTGGTGGAAGCTTTTCTATTACCTCAACTTTGGCTCTATCAACCTCAATACCTTTCTCAGAAATACGATGACCCAGAACTATCCCCTCTTTCACCATGAAGTGACACTTTTCCCAATTGAGCATAAGATTGCACTCTTCACAACGTTTCAGTACCTCGGCCAGATGCATCAAACAACCATCAAATGAGTCACCTACCATATAAAAATCATCCATAAATACATCAATAGTTTCCTTCACCATATCTGAAAAGATCGACATCATACACCGCTGGAAAGTTGCTGGAGCATTACACAACCCGAATGGCATTCTTTTGAAGGCGAAAGTCCCATAAGGACAAGTGAAGGTGGTCTTCTCTTGGTCTTTCGGAATTATGAAGATTTGATTGTAGCCCGAGTACCAATCTAGAAAACAATACCAACCCTTACCAGCGAGATGATCCAACATCTGATCCATGGACGATATTGGGAAGTGATCTTTTTCTGTCTATGCGTTTAGTTTGCGGTAGTCCATGCACACTCTCCAACCAGTCACCGGCCTCATTGGAATAAGCTCATTCTTAGCGTTTGGAACCACATTGATTCCCCCTTTCTTGGGCACACATTGCACAAGACACACCCAACTACTATCATCAATGGGATAAATAACTCCAGCATCCAACCATTGAATGATCTCCTTTTTCACAACCTCTTGCATAGGGGGATTTAATCTTCTTTGGTGCTCAATACTAGGCTTACTGTCCGGCATGAGTTGGATTTTGTGAGAACAAATGCCCAGAGGGATCCCAATAATGTCTGTAATAGTCCACCCAATAGCCCTTTTGAACCTCTTTAATACAGAAACCAAGGCCTCAACTTGCTCCACACTCAAATCCGCAACAATGATTACCAGTAAAATGCTATTCTTTCCCAAGAAAACATACCTCAAGTAGGGTGGTAGAGCCTTGAGTTCCAGTTTTGGAGGCTCATCTACAGACGTTTTTGCAGGCGGTGAATCACAATTCTTCATATCTAACTCCAATCTTTTTGGCTTGGAACGACATTCGAACCTATCAAGTGCGGCAACTAACTTATCATAGTCATCAATCCCATCACTGTCAAAGTTCATTATTGCCGCTGCTAGTGCATCAACACCCAACCTCTCTTCAATAGACACTTCAGAATCCTACTTCACAATATGATTTACCACAGACACCGCTTTCAGATCACTTTCATGCTTCATAGACCTACAAATGTTGAAAGTAACCTCCTCATTATTCAATCAAAACTTCATCAATCCTCTCTCCATATAGACTAAGGCACGCCCAGTAGTAAGGAATGGTCTCCCTAAGATGATGGGGACCTCAAAATCAACCTCACAATCAAGTATCACAAAGTCTGCTGGAAAGATGAATGACTCCACTTTCATAAAAACATCTTGGAGCACTCCAATGGGTCTCTTCATAGTTCGGTCATCCATAAGTAAATGCATCATAGTCGGTTTTGGAGCCCCTAAACCTAACTTCTTATAAATGGACAACGACATCAAGTTAATGCTGGCACCTAAATCACACAAAGCTTTCACAAAGTGCATAACCCCAATGGTGCAAGGGATAGTGAAAGCTCCAGGATCCTCCTTCTTTTGCACAAGTGACCTAGTAGCAATGGCACTGCAATGTTGCATTCTCTCATCATTCTCAAAACTCATAGCCCTCTTTTTGGTCACCAAATATTTCATAAATTTTTCATACCCAGGCATTTGCTCCAAGGATTCTATCAACGGAACATTGATGGAAAGCTACTTCAACATAGTTATGAGGCTACTGTATTTACCCTCTTTAGTCTTTTTCACCAATCTCTGTGGGAACGGAGGTGGCGGTCGAGGTATAGGAACAACCTTTTGAGTCACCTTAGCTTCCTTTTCCGCATTATCTTTTGGGCCTTCAGTAATCTCAATCTCATTCTCATCATTCTCTACCACTTTTTCAACCTCAGACGGCATGGGTGGATCAATGGTCTGTTTCCTCCGAGAGTAGTGACTTCCATACAATGCCCATCATTTTTTGAATTCTGGATGGTGTTACTAGGAAGTGTGCCAGGCTGACGTGGATTTGACTAAACTGCTGCTCAAGTTGCTTGATAGACACTGCATGTGCATCAACTTTTTGACCTATTCCAGACAAGTCGTTTCGTATCTCTTTCACATTCTCATCAGTTGCATCAAACCTCTTTATCATCTTCTGCATCATATCCTCAATTCTTGACATACTACTATCACCCTCTCTATTACCAGGAGGAACATAGGGCCCAGCCTTATCATTCCTGTTGCCATAGTTGTTTCGGTTGTAGTTGGTGTCACGATTGTAGTTCCTATCCTAGACATAGTTACCCTCACGATTGTAGTTACCCTCACGATTGTAGCTTCCATAGTTCCGACCTTGGTTTGCTTGACCTTGGCGCCAATTATCCGAGTTGGAACCTTGAGCGTTGGTTTGGAAACCCCCCGTTTGATCATTTACCAAGTACACATCCTCCTCAACTGGTGGTGGTAGAGACCTAGTCAGATAATTCACCGCATTTACCTTTTCCGCACTCCCACTCACATGCTTTAGTACCAAACCCAATGCTGTTCTCATCTGTGCCATCTCTTCCTGAATGTCATCATTGGCTTGGTTGGGTGTGGCTTGAACAATGAACGTGGTCCTATTAGTGTTTGCCTTTCTAGTGCTCCAGGCTTTTTTGTTTTGGGAAATCCGCTCAAGCTTCTCAGCTATCTCCTCAAAGGTACATTCACCATATGATCCTCTGGCAATAGTATCTAGCACGGCTCTTCCATTGTCATCCTGCCCTCTATAGAAATACTCCTTCAAAGACTCATCATCAATGCGGTGGTTTGGTAGACTTCTGATGAACCCGGTGAACCTATCTCAAGAACTGCTTATTGACTCTCTTGGTAATGCCCTGAAGTTGTTCAGTTTATCTTTATGATTTAACTTCTTGGACACAAGAAAGTATCTTGCTGTGAACACCTTGTGCATTTGGTCCCATGTATAGATCAAATTGTATGGTAACTCAGAAAACCACATAGCAGCATCTCCAGTTAGTGATAGTGGAAAGACCCTCAGACCGATGACATCCATATCTAACTCTGGTCGCCCAACACAACTTTTGCACACACTGGAAATATTAGCCATATGAGCATAGGGATCCTCCGAAGCCAACCCAACAAACAACTCTCTCGCTGTAAGCATCTGTATCAAACTGCTAGTGACCACGAATGTGTGACCTGGAGGTAGCGGTGGAAGAACAATAGGACCATCTGAGGTGGTCGCATCATAATCAGCCCTGTAATGCTCATGAAACCTTGGTGCTGGTGGATTCTGAACCCTTTCTGCATTTCCGATTAGATTACCACCACGAACCTGAGCGGGCACATTAATAATTCCTGGAGGCTGCAATTCCAGTCCATCTCCAAGATCCTTTCTAATTGGATTATTTTGGACCCCTTGATTATCCATTTTTCTCAAAGTTTTACTCAACTCTTGATCGTAGGGGGTCAGTGGTTCACCTCGACTCCGTGTACTTGGCATACACTAGAGTAGAAACCTGTAGAAAACAAAAACAAAAACAAAACATAAATTAGGAAATACTTGACTAAAGTTCAATAATCTAGTTAAACTTAATCTGAAAGCTAAATTCCCTGGCAGCGGGGCCAAAATTTGATACACTCAAATTACACCTCCCTAAAGAAGTATAAGCGATCGTTACCAAGTAAAGAATCCAACTTGTAGGACTTAAAATTAACTCACTATTATATCTGTTTAGTCAAATTATTTCCGAGGAAAGTAAACATGGGGGATTTTTTAAGTAAGTAACAGTTTTAGATTGCTTAAGTGACAAGTAGACAAGATTCAACTTTAGAAATATCAATATGAGAAAGAAACTAGGGCATATGTGTTCCCCATAAGCTCTTAAAGCGGTAATCCTAATAATAGTAATCCTTTCCTAGTGTTTTACATGCAAAGTTGGTAAGTTATGTATCCCTAAGTGATTGGTCCTCCAAATAGGTAATCTCACTACGCACCTTGGTCCGGCTACGAATGTATACTTTACTACCCCTTACCTTTACCTCAGATTAGACATCACATCAATGTATAGCTTAGTTTTCACCCTCGCACCAATTGACATTAGACTACATTTAAGCGAAAGAATTAACAATGCATGCATGCACACTATTCAAGAATTACTTAATTATTATTCATACTTTGTTAATTTCTCATGGTTCCCACAACCCTAGTTGTGGATTTAGCTACTCATGCTTGAAAGAAGATAATTCATAATTGGGTAAAAAGAATTCATGAACTTACAAGAAGAATTGATGAAAAACCGAATCTTCAATTGAAATTCAAAGTCAAAATCTTATCAAACGAATTCTGGAAATCAAATTGCTAAAGTTTGCAAGTTAATTCCCAAAACACCAAAAACTAAGAGTTCACAATAATGTCTAACCTCCAAAAACGAGGTTTATAACTCCTACTTATAGAAAAACAAGTCCCAAATAAAAAGGAAACGAAATAAGGAATAAACTTCTGGAACGCGGCTTCATTCGACGACTCGACCTACGGACTGTGGGTTGACCTAAGGTCCGTAGGTCCCCTTCCGTGGCTCCATACTTGGGATTTTTCATCAGGTACTGGAACTTCAATTTCCAGATCATCAACAATGGATGTGCAGGACAACCCGTGGGTCGACCTACGATCTGTCAGTTGCTCTGTAGTTTCACACTTGGTCAGACTTCCCTGATGCTCCATCTACGCCTGCCCATCGATGGTCCGTCAAAGGACCTACGATCCGTGGATCACTTTCGTGGGTGGCCCCTTCTGCAAAATTTGAGTTTTCTTCTTCATCAACCGCATCCAAGCCTATTTCCTGCAAACATAGCACATAAATATTAATTCTAACACAATATAGCTCTAGACACACACAACTTCTAAGTGAAATATATCAAAAATACCGTAAACTCACGGTATCTTTCGAAGTGCTTACTGCAGGAAAATTAATTTGATTAAGAGAACAAACTGTGCAGCAACTGCCAAAGGATTCTGATCAATTGTTGTATGATCACCTCATCAAATGGTATTATGGTTGAAAAGTTCAGTTTGCTTCATTGTTTTTGGAACAAGTTTACATGCATAAGAATGCACTTTCTCTTTGTAGATGGAATGAAGACTGGTAATGCTTGATCAATCAATGTTGGTTTTCATGTTCTAGAGACTTGTTAGTTCCAGATGAAGTGCTGGGTTATCGAGACTGCACAGTTTACTTGGATTATGATTCTTTTACATACAAACTCATGCTGTACATATTTATATTTTTCTTGCTGAACCATGGAAGTATTCATGGTAGTGTTATTTATTTGAGCTTTTGCTTGAAATTATTGGGTGTTCGAGTCCATTGTGGACAGTTTGTAATCAACGTTGTCCTGGAAGGTGCTTGGGGAACTTTACGAAAGGGGTGTGCCGTCTGAATTGTACATTTTTTGAGTGGGATTTTGTACTATAAAACCAGGTTACTTTATAAACAAAAATCTGTTTCTTTACAATTCATCCTATAACATATGAATATCCTGAGTTCATCTATAAACCATAAAGACCAAATCAAATAGAAAATTACATTATCTTATAACACTGATATGGTAAGATCTAATATGGTTTTGATATTCAAAAGGTGGCTCTTTCTAAGAAATATTTTCCAAGTTAGCTCCCAAGAGTTTTGTCAAGGGAAACAATAACATCTTTTAATTCCCCCTTTTCCTTCTTGATCACCATTTTTTGCTCCTTGAACATGCTTTTGAACTTGCTTCTGTTCTTCCCAATCAAATATCATGTCAGGGAGTTTACCATCACACTTCTTGATTTATCAATTTAAATCTATTGTAAGATTGATAATCATGGGATGAAATTATTTATCAGATTTTCTTTTAAAAAAGTTTGTCTCTTAATCAATATGCAACATTGAATTTTTCAAGTGGTTGGTAAACACCAAATTACACCTCTTTAAGAAAAAGTAGACGATCGTTAGCAATATAATAACCCGACTAAAGAGTTATATCGTTCCCATAGAAAATGGGGTTCTAGTTTCCCCCTAGAGTGTGATTGATCTTGGGTATATTTCGATCTTTTCTTGCATACCACTTGAATAGATTCATGTTTAGGATTGACCACTGGATGAACACCATGCTTGGTTAAGAGACATGATGAAAAAGAAATATTCCACAGTTGAGTCTATCTATCCCCGCTCAACGATGTAGTTAGACAGTCAATTGAGGTAGGTGGTTAGAGGTCGAGAGATCATGGTCATAATATCAACCTTGTAATTCAGTAATTTGATAACCATAATAAATCCATGAAAGAGATGCGATACATGAATCCTTAGCATACTACAACCCTGGAATTTTCCCCTTTATTGTTTAAACACCCAAATTTGAAGTTGTCCACTGTTAGTTAACTTTAAGTTTTAATTATTTGCAATCGTAGTGTAGATATAAAACGCAAGTTTCTTGAAAAATCTTTCTTTAATTTGTGGATTTAGTTGAAATAAATATAAATTGATCGTTAGTCCTTTAGGTTTGATAATACGACTCTTTTACAATATTACTTGTGCGACCACGTACACTTGCGGGTGCAACCGAAAGCAACAGTAATCAATCACTAGCTATTTGCAAGTAAAATAAATGAGGGATTTAAAAGTAAGTAGCACAATTTGTTTATTCAATTATCAAATTAGACGATTGTCTCATAGTTTTTCAAAAATGAGTTTTCTTTTCATGTATTAAATAAGTCTTAGACATGTGTTAGCATGAATGATAGTATTGTAATCGGGTAACTAACATTGCTTCAACAAGTTGATTACAATCGGTAAGCTAGGCTATTGATATTAATGACAATCTTTCAATCTACCACTAAATTTCACATGGATTTTCTCAAACCTCAATATGTATTCAATTCCAAACAATCTATAATATCAATTTAGCTAATCTATTTCTAGATTCAACAATTAAATGAAAGAATTCAAATAATTATCAACTGAATCTTCTCATCCTTATTCTATCTTTCAAGAAAACCAAGATATCTAAAGATTAATAGAGTTTGTAACGTCCAAACATTAATTAAAACATGAAAAAACAACTCTACCCATATCATATCAAACATTATAGAAACAATTAATCAACGCTCAATCACATACTACAATTCATTCATCACACACCCTTAGGGATTGGGAATTTAACTATGCATAGTTTAAGGAACAATAAATTACCATTGTCTAAGTTAAATCAATCATATTCTCAATATTCCACAATAGAATCAACAACCCAAAATTAAAAATTAAGTTGTCAACACCAAAACTTAGATACTTGATTCACAAGGCACTCTTTTGGTGTTTCTTGAAGCGAATTGTTGCATGTGGTAAGTTATGCCTTTTCAAGAATCGAATTGTATCCCTTTTGGGGAAACAATCTCGGTAAGTTGAATAGGAATTTTTAACGGAGTCATTTTTGAGATTCATAGTGCGGGCTCCACATTCACGTTTTGACTCAACTTTTGGCCTGTCTCAAATTATTGTGTTTTTGGTGTCAAAACGTACATATTGACTTGTGGTTATGCTTTTGATAGAATGGTGGGGATCGAAGGTCGTTCAAAAGAGAAAAACTCAAATATTGTAATTTTGGAGTGAGTGTGGTCTATATTGAGGTAGGTTATGGCTTCTCGGTCTTTAGATTGATCTTACAATTGTAAATTCATGTTGAATTGTTTGAATTGGGGTTGTTTAGTAGTTGATCATGCTTAATTATAAGAAATCATGCCTTAGGCCTTAATTTCGGATTTTGGGAGCTCTATATGCCTTATTTTGCTTTCTGATCATACCTTACCTTGTGGTTGTCGATTTGTGAACATTGTTGACTTTGTTATTGGTCTTAGCGTAGGTTTAGGTTAGTCTTGCCTTAGACTCGCATTTTGGAGCCGATAGGCCTTAGAATTTGTCACGCCCCGAGCTACCCCTAGGACACGGACACGGAACCTAGGATCACGAGTGACCCCAAGCTAACCTTGCTGGCATAACATAAACATACTATGATAACTGAAATGAGATCATTCTGTGCGAATCTTAAACATGAGATGAACTGAAAGTGATGGGGGATACCTATTCTAAGTCTGAATATATATTCTGAGAGTTTAACGACAAATGAAATATCAAACTCCAAGCTAAAACTGAATGTAACTATGTCTGAAATAAAGCCTCTAGTTGATTAGAAATGCGGGGACATGCCCCAGCAAATCTAGCAAAAAATGAAACTAAAGACTGAAAGTAGAAGGATAATCATGTCAATCATCCTCGAAGAATGAGGACTCACCACTGATGCTGTTGAACTGGAGATCGGGAATCGATCTATGCGTGATCTGAATGCTGAGGACCTAAACCTACATCACGAGAAGATGTAGCGCAGAGTATGCGTCAGTACTTGAAAGGTACTGAGCATGCATGATAGAAGAAAACTGAACAATATACATAACTGAACAAAACATATAATTGAGCAATGATGTAAGATAAGCATGATACTATACTAGAAATACTGAACATGAACTAACTGAATGCAATGACCAAGTTTATAACATGTTGAAACTGAATACTGAACTATATCTGATAACCTGGTCACTACAGTAGAATCTGACTGTGGGGTCCGATGTATACGCCCCATCGAGAGGACCCAACATACCCTGCTAGAGGTATAGAGGCATGACTGGCGTGATCACTAAAATGTAATGCCCATAGAGGGGACATATAAACCTACGGGGGCACGTAGTTCTGGGACTATGAGGGTGAATGAACCTAGTCCAACTCGGTATTAAGTCTACTCCCAACTGATTATGTAAATAACACATTATGCCTGAATTTCTGTAATACTGGATAGCTCAAAGTACTGACATGCTAACTAAAAATGCAAAATTAATGTACTGATAATGAAACATTCGTAATTGGAGCATGTATATCTGAATAAACTGACCTAGCATGTGTAATTCATGAACTAAATGAATCTACACAACTAGGGTTCTGAATTTCATGCAAGAACTAAAGCAACAACATGATAATCTGATTTGGATCATTCTAGCAGCTAAAACCCAACAATTTCTAACATTCAAGAAACCCTAGGTCTAGATAATATCAAGAAAATCAAGATTCTGACTGAAATATAGGGACTTAATGGGCGAAAGGAACCCACTAGTGAAATTCCACATACCTGGTGACAAATTTCATGGAGAAATCTTTCGATTTCGGAGCTGAAACTGATGAAAACCTGTTACGTTCTAGGAGAGGGGTTGGTCGACTCTTTCTCCTTCTGCGTTCTAAGTTTTCAAAATTTTTGGTGAATGATTTGCTTAGGGTAGATTCTAATTAAGTTACTAGGCTTAAACTGATCAAAACTACGTTGTTTAGGGGTTAAACGACGTAGTTTAGGGGTCCAACGCATAGGGAAAGGACCAAACGACCCCTGAATTAAATGCTGTCGGCGTCACCGATGGACCATGAGTGGACCGACGGTCCATGCTGGTCGGCCATCGTTCGCGACTGGGAGCTGAAAGCTGAGGGTCTGACCTACGGCCCTGGACCACGGACCGTGGTCTGATCTACGGTCCGTAGGTCCTGGCATGGGTGGACCCTTAGCCAAATTTTTGGACTGCTTTTGGGGTGGGCTGCAGCTGGCCATCCACAGACCACCAGAACGGACCATGGGTCACCCTACGGTCCGTGGGTGGTGCCCGTCGGTGGCACCTGCAACTTCTGAAATCTACAATTTGGTAGTTCTAGAATACGGGGTGTTACATTATATCCCCCTTGGGAACATTCGTCCTCAAATGAAGACTAAACTAGTTTAATAAGGAGGGAATTTGACTGAACTGAGTTCCAATAACATGCAAATACGCTGAAAATGCAAGACTAACTGAAGGAACAAACTACTAAGACTGAATTTATGCATGTGTAACTTAAAGACTGGAGAGGTACTATTACCTCAAGCTGGAGTGGAATCGGAAGGAAAGAGATGAGGGTACTTTGCCTTCATGGCTGCTTCTGCTTCCCAAGTAGCTCCCTCTACAGACTGAATCCTCCACAAAACCTTAACTAAAGCGACTTCCTTATTTCTCAACCTTCTAACCTGACGATCAAGAATCTCAACTGTCACATCCTCATAAGTGAGACTATCTTTCAGAGCCACACTCTCTAAAGGTACTATGGATGATGGATCACCCACACACTTCTTCAACAACGAAACGTGAAAGACCGGATGCACTGCTGCTAGTTCTGCTGGTAACTCTAACTCATAAGCCACTTTACCAACTCTTTTTAAGATCCTGTAAGGGACTACATATCTAGGACTGAGCTTCCCTTTCTTGCCAAACCTCATAAACCCTTTCTTAGGTGACACTTTCAGGAAAACCCAATCATCAACTTGGAACTCCAAGTCCCTTCTCCTTACATCTGCATAGGACTTCTGGCGACCCTGGGCTGTCTTAAGTCTATCTCTGATAAGCTGCACTTTTTCCATAACATCGTGAAC
Source organism: Solanum etuberosum (assembly GCA_029582245.1). Classification (NCBI taxonomy): domain Eukaryota; kingdom Viridiplantae; phylum Streptophyta; class Magnoliopsida; order Solanales; family Solanaceae; genus Solanum; species Solanum etuberosum. The sequence continues at coordinate 1,433 of JAJONR010006116.1, read as the reverse complement.
CGAATCTGGCCCTATCAAGGCTGCTTCACCTACTTCAAACCAACCAACTGGAGATCTGCATCTACGCCCATATAATGCCTCAAAAAGGGCCATCTGAATGCTGGAATGGTAGCTATTATTGTAGGCGAACTCTATAAGAGCAAGGTGATCATCCCAACTACCCTTGAAGTCGATCAGACAAGCTCTCAACATGTCCTTTAAGGTCTGAATGGTACGCTCTGCCCGACCATCCGTCTGCGGATGAAACACAGTGCTAAGATTAACCTGAGTACCAAGACCTTTCTGAAATGACTTCTAGAAATGAGACATAAACTGAGGACCTCTATCTGAGATGATAGACAAGGGAACCCCATGCAACCTGACTATCTCATTAGTGTAAAGCTTGGCGTAGTCCTCCGCCGAGTCTGTAGTCTTAACAGCCAAAAAGCACGTAGACTTAGTAACTCTGTCTACTATCACCCAAATGGAGTCATGTTGTCTGCGAGTAAGAGGTAAACTTGTAATGATGTCCATGTTGATCACTTCCCACTTCCAAGTGGGAATGTTGATCTCTTGAGTCATACCCCATGGTTTCTGATGTTCTACCTTCACTTGCTGGCAATTTGGGCACTTGCAAAAAAATCTGCTATATCCCTCTTCATACCATTCCACAAAAAGACTTCCCGTAGATCACGGTACATCTTAGTGGCGCCTGGATGGATAGAATACCTGGAGTTATGGGCTTCTGCAAGAATCTGCTGTCTCAACTCACCCACCTTAGGAACACATAATCGACCCTGATAGTGAAGCATACCATATCCCCTTTGGGAGAAAACCTCCACTCTGTGCTGATGAACTGCACCCTTTAGTTGAAGAAATATCGTATCACTGTCTTGCTTTTCCTTAACCTCCACTACAAATGAAGATTATTACCCATTCTGAACTGTTACTGTCACGACCCGAGCCTACACCCTGGACGTGGCCGACACTCTAGAACCATTGCTGGTCCCCAAGCGAACCCTCATCCTGGCTGACTACAAGCGGAAGACTAACTCAAGCATACAAAAGCTTAAAAACTAAATAAAAAGAATATATTCAACTCGCCATAAAATAGGCAACTTAAGTCTTTAAAACATTTAACAAAATAAATGAATAGACTTCTGAAACTCTACTGTCTATCTATGAAGCCTCTAACTGACAAATATGGAAATCGAGACAAGACCCACGACATCCTGACAAAACTGAAAAGTAAATGAAATCCTCCGGAAGCAAGGAGGCTCACCATAGCTAACTCGAACTCCATGTAGTATCAACGAAGCTCTTGTTGATGACCCTGAATGCCTGTATCTGCATCATGAAACGATGCAGGCCAAATGGCTCAGTACGTGGAATGTACGAGCATGTAAGGGGAATTCTAAAGCATAAACATAAGCTTGAACTTGATAAAAAGGAAA
>JAJONR010006115.1:0-25185 GCA_029582245.1 Solanum etuberosum | reverse complement strand
GGGGAGGAGGTAGTGGAGTGGAGTAAGAAAAATAATTTAAATTATATTTTTTGGGATAGTAATAATTTAATCTTTAATTTTTAATTAATATTAATAGTTTATTATTTAGTTTTCATCAAGGTAAAATATTTTATCCATGTGTCAAGGTTTTTTAAAATAAAAGAGAGAGTGCATTACACACACCAATAAGGTGTGTTTCTCAAACTAATAAGTGATAGTTTAGGTATGAAACTCATACTTTCAATAGTTTAGGTATGAAACTCAAAAAAAATAGATAGTTTAGGTGTATTTTTGACATTTACAAGGATTGTAATAAATAAATTAAACAACAGTAAAAGCAATTGTTAAAAAAACTAAACATAAAATATAAAGTTAATCTAAACTGGAGTAGCGAACCTCGCCATAAATGGAGTTGTTGGTGTCATTTGTTGGTTGTTAACAGATCTTGGAGCTCACTGTTGACAGGTGTTTCACCGGAGTTCGCGGCTTTGGGTTTTGTCAGTGGTTTCGTGTAGATATGATGGTAGTTGTGGGTGGAGCTTGTGGTTGTTTCCTTGTTTTTGTTGTTGGTTTCGAGTTGCTGGTTGCAACGACGGTAAAGTATGTACATTACTTCGGTGGTTGCGGAAGCTATCGAGGAAGATGGAGAAGAGAACGGTTGGGTTTCTGAGTTTGTTTGGACTGTGGCTTCGCGGTCGTTTCTGGTTTGTGGGTGTTGGTAGCGGGAAGGATTGGGGTTGTGGATCTTTGATGGTGGCTCCGGCAGAAATGGCGTCTTCTTGGTGGTTGTTTGCTGGCCAGTGGAGGCATTGTGTAGGAGATTTTGTGGTGGGTCACCACTGTTTGTGAGCTTGCTGGTGATGTTTTGGTGGTTTAGTGACATGGTTCTGGTCGTTTTTGGTGGTTTCCGAAGGTTGTTTGGGTGAGGTTTTGAGGTCTGTTTGAGGCTGCTGTTTGTCGGAGTTTGACCGGAGAAAAAAATGAGTTTGGAGATGGTGGTTTCAGCTGGATTTGGGGTGTAAGAATTATTTCTTACTTATGGCCCAAGTTTACTTGTGACCCAAGTAATACCATAAATAATATTGAATAAAGAATAGATCTCGTTTGTATATTGGTTATTTGATGAACGTATCAGATTAAGTCTTAACCTCTATAAATTGGTCCTCCCTCCGCCTATTAGGGTTACCACATATTCTCTACAACAATTCCATCGTTGACGGCTGTGGTAACGTAAGGTTGGGGCAAGTAGGTAGAAACCAATTACGACTAACGCTTCTGCTTCTCTCTGTGATGATGTCTTCCGCATCAGGTATGTATCCCTAACGATCTCCATGTAAGATTATCTTGTTCAAGATCCTGATATTGTGTATTAAAGTATTTAATCTTACATGTGGCATCAGATCCTGGATTGTTTGAACGAATAATCTTCATAAATTATATAACCGCATCAGCCTTGGTAGGGTAATAAAGAGTAATCACCGCCCACCACCCCTAAATAAATAAATAATTATGTTTTGTTTTAGATTGTGCAATAAATTAAAGTGGTCGTTATACTAAGTAATAAATAATATGTGTATAGTTAGTGCAATATAGTTTGTTAGTCACCAAAGCGGCCAAACTAGAGAAATTAACGTCTACACATATAATATTTATAATCACTTGACATATGTGGATTAGTACAATTCATTATTTATTGCATATTCAGTATTCCAAGAGAGACTGGGTCTGATTTTTCAACCTGATGCATGTATTATTTTTCTATAGTTTGTTAGTCACCAAAGTGGCCAAACTAAAATGTATAAAATTATTCACATGCACAAAAAATTATGATATTATGTATGCATTTGTATTTATATAGTTTGTTAGTCACCAAAGTGGTCAAACTAGAGAAATTAGTGTCTACACATATAATATTTATGATTACTTGATGCATGTATTATGTTTCTATAGTTTGTTAGTCACCAAAGTGGCCATACTAAAATGTTTAAAATTATTCACATGCACAAAATTTTATGAGATTATGTATGCATTTGTATTTATATAGCTTGTTAGTCACCAAAGTTGCCAAACTCGTATAGTTAAGAGAAATATGCACTCATAAAATTATCATTTATCTATGAAGGTTAATTAAATGCCTATATATTAAGAAATAAATGCCTATATATTAAGAAATAAATAGATAAATTAACTTTCACTATTGCTAGAACTTAAGAATTTACCCAAAGGTGAATCTATCATTCTACGAATAGTAAAAATTATGAGGTGAATTAATATTTTAGTCAAACATATATTGTATATCCAAAGATGTCGTATATGTTTGATTAAAAATATTCAATTACCTATTAAAGATAAAAATAGCATTTAAATTATGATAATGTGTCGTAGTATCTACCCAAAGGAGAATTACGATATATTCTTATCGCTTTACTGAATTCACATTATTTTCTGATTTGTGAGCACGTATATCTATTTTACAGTTATTCCTCTTCATTCGCATGCTTCGTCTATTACTGTGTTCAATGGATTGAACTTCTCTGAATGGGATGAACAAGTCTAGTTCCACTTAGGTGTGATGGATCTTGACTTGGCTCTGCTGAATGATAAACCTACTGCCATTACTGATAAGAGCAGTGAGGATGAGAAGTCTTTTCATAAATCATGGGAGCGCTCTAACAGATTGAGACATATGTTCATGTGAATGACTGTTGCTAGCAACATTAAGAGTATTATTCCACAAACAGAAAGTGACCGGGAATACCTGAAGTTTGTGGAAGAATGTTTTCGTTCTGCTGATAAGTCTCTCGCTGGTACACTAATGGCTGAACTCACGACCATGAAGTTTGATGGGTCGCGTAGTATGCAAAATCATATCATCGAGATAACCAATATTGCAGCAAGACTTCGGACCTTGGGGATGAAAGTGGATGACACCTTCTTGGTTCAGTTTATTCTGAACTCGTTGCCTCTTGAATATGGACCATTCCAAATTAACTATAACACTATTAAGGATAAGTGGGATGTTAGTGAATTGTCCAGTATGCTTACTCAAGAGGAGTCAAGACTTAAGAAACAAGGAGGTCATTCCATTAACCTCATGGGCCAAGGAGCTGGTAAAGGACTTAAAGTGAGGCCAACAAGTTTAAGAAAAAGTAAGAACCTGCTAAAGTTCCACATGATGCTCATAAGGAACTCAAGGCTGATGTGTGTCGTTTCTGTAAAAAGGAAGGACACTATCAGAAAGATTGCCTGAAACGTAAAGCTTGGTTTGAAAAGAAAGGTACATTTAGTGATTTTGTATGTTTCAAATCAAATTTAGTAGAAGTTCCTAATAATACTTGGTGGCTTGATTCTGGTGCAACTACTCATGCATCCACTATGTTGCAGGGATTCACTACGATCCAAACTACAAATCCAAATAAGGATTTCTTGTTCATGGGAAATCGCATAAAGGCTAAAATTGAAGGCATAGGGACTTATCGTTTGATCTTGGAGACTGGACATCACCTTGATCTATTACAGACTCTTTATGTTCCTTCAGTTTCTAGGAATTTGATTTCTCTTTCAAGACTTGATATTTCTGGATTTGACTTTAAGTTTGGACATGGTTGTTTCAATTTATATAAGAATACTGTTTTTTATGGTTTTGGTGTTCTTATTGATGGTTTATATAGATTGAAACTCGATAATAATTTTTCTGAATCCCTTCTTACTATTCATCAAAATGTTGGAATTAAACGTAGTTCACTAAATAAAAATTCTGCTTATTTGTGGCATAAACGTTTGGGTCATGTATCCAAAGAAAGATTAAAAAATTAGTAAACAATGAGATTCTTCCAAATCTGAATTTTATTGATCTTGATATATGTTTGGATTGCATTAAAGTAAAGCATACCAAGAAAGATGTCACAAGGAGCACTCAACTTCTTGAAATTATACACACTGATATTTGCGGACACTTTGATGTTCCATCTTTTGGTGGAGAAAAATATTTTATCACATCTATCGATGATTTTTCACGTTATGAATTTATCTATTTGTTGAAAGAAAAATATCAAGCAACGGACGCTCTCAAAGTGTACATTAATGAGGTTGAAAGACAATTAGATAGGAAAGTGAAAATCATTAGGTCAGATAGAGGTGGTGAATACTATGGAAAGTATAACGAATCGGGTCAATGTCTAGGTCCATTTGCAAAATTCCTCGAAGAGCATGGCATATGTGCACAGTATACTATGCCAGGAACACCTCAACAAAATGGTGTTACAGAAAGGCGTAATCGAACACTTTTGGATATGGTTAGGAGTATGATGAGTAATTCCTCATTACCCAAATCATTGTGGATGTAAGCTCTTAAAACCGTTGTATATTTATTGAACATGATTCTTAGTAAGGCAGTTCCAAAGACCTCTTTTGAATTGTGGACTGGAAGGAAGCCTAGTTTAAGACACCTGCATGTTTGGGGTTGTCAAGCGGAAGATAGAGTTTATAATCCACATGAAAAGAAATTAGATTCTCGAACGGTAAGTGGTTACTTTATTGGTTATCCAGAGAAATCTAAAGGGTATAAGTTTTACTGTCCAAATCATAGTTCGAGAATTGTTGAAACCGGTAATGCAAAATTCATTGAGAATGGTGAAGTTAGTGGGAGTGTTGAACGACAAAGTGTGGAAATTAATGAGGTAAGGGTAATTATTCCATTGCCCATGAATGTACCTACTTCCACACCAATAACAAATGTTGTTCCTCTTTTTGAAGAACACTTTAACAATGTTGAACAATATTTGGGTGAAACACTTCAAGAAGGAAATAACTCACAAGTATCTGACGCAAATGAACCACAAACAGTGCCATTAAGAAAATCGGTCATTTCAGATGATTATGTGATTTATTTGCAAGAGTCAGATTTTGACATGTGAACAAATAAAGATCCGGTTTTATTTTCACAGGCCATAGAAAGCACTGAGTCTGATAAATGGATTGATTCCATGAATGAAGAGTTAAAATCCATGGAATACAACAAAGTCTGGGATTTTGTTCAATTACCAGAAAGTTCTAAAAGAATCGGGTGTAGATGGGTCTTCAAGACCAAACGCGATTCTAATGGTAAAATTGAACGATATAAAGCCAGACTCGTTGCCAAGGGATGCACTCAAAAGGGAGGCATTGATTATAAAGAGACATTTTCACTAGTCTCAAAGAAAGACTCATTAAGAATTGTTTTGGCTTTGGTAGCTCATTATGATTTAGAGTTACATCAAATGGATGTGAAAACTTCCTTTCTTAATGGAGACCTCGAGGATGATGTTTATATGGACCAACCAGAGGGTTTCGAAATTAAAGGAAAAAATCAAATCGTGTGAAAGCTAAAGAAGTCAATATATGGACTCAAACAAGCCTCACGACAATGGTATATAAAGTTTAATGATACCATAACATCTTTTGGATTTAAGGAGATTATCGTTGATCGGTGTATATACCAAAAGATCAGTGGGAGTAAGTTTAAATTTTTAGTCATGTATGTTGATGACATTTTACTTACTGCTAATGATTCAGGCATATTGCGTGAGATGAATGACTTTCTCTCTATGAACTTTTAAATGAAAGATATGGGTGAGACATCCTATATGATAGGGATAAAAATATTTTGTGATAGATCACAAGGATTGTCGGGAATGTCTCAAAAGGGCTATATAGAAAGAGTTCTAGAGAGATTTTAACATGAACAATTGTTCAGTATGAATAGTTCCTATTCAAAAAAAAGGAACTAATATAATCTCATTCAATGCCCAAAGAATTATGTAGAACGAAATGAAATGAAATCAATTCTTTAATCTTCTATTGTTGGAAGTTTGATGTATGTTAAAACTTGCACAAGACCGGATATTAGTTTTGCGGTCGAAATACTAGGAAGATATCAAAGTAACCCTGGAATTGATCACTGAAAAGCTGCAAAGAAAGTTTGTGGCATATTATGAAGCCACAATTCATGCATTATGGCTGCAAAACTTCATTTCAGGACTTGGGGTTGTCGACACCATTACCAAGCCGCTGAAAATTTATTGTGATAATACTGCAGCAGTATTCTTCTCCAAGAATGATAAGTACTCCAAAGGTGCCAAACATATGGAATTAAAGTACTTTACTGTCAAGGAAGAAGTTCAGAAACAAAGAGTGTTACTTGACAATATTAGAACTGATCTCATGAATGCAAATCCGTTAACAAAAGGCTTACAACCAAAGACATTTAAAGAACATGTTCAAAGAATGGGTCTTGGTTGTATTTATGATTGATACATTTATGATGTTTTTACACTCTGAGCTCAATTATGTGTTTCTGATATACATTAATGAATTTCTTTTTTCTCATAATGGTGTATACATTATTGTTTTGAGATATTACAAGATAAGTCTCTATGAGACATTATTGTGGACCGTAATGTTATATGTTTTATAACTTATGAACCTAGTATGATAAGTTGCTAATGTAGTAGTATATGGAAGGAAGTATGTAGCTTAAAATTTATGTACAACCGCCATAACTCGCATTAGTAGTTTTTTTATATTGTGGTATGTATGATGGGCATTATAGAAGAGATTTATTGTATGCGCAACTAATGTTTATGAAATATTAAATGTTATATGCTCATTGGGCCAAGTGGGAGAATGTAAGAATTATTTCGTACTTATGGCCCAAGTTTACTTGTGACATTAGTAATACCATAAATAATATTTACTAAAGAATAGATCTCATTCGTACATTGGTTACTTGATAGACGTACCAGATTAAGTCTTAACCTCTATAAATTGGTCATCCCTCCACCTATTAGGGTTACCACATATTCTCTACAATAATTCCATCGTTGACGGCTGTGGTAACGTAAGGTTGGGGCAAGGAGGTAGAAACCAATTTACGACTAACGCTTCATCTTCTCTCTGTGATGATGTCTTCCGCATCACATATGTACCCCTAACGATCTCCATTTAGAGTATCGTGTTCAAGATCCTGATATTGTGTATTAAAGTATTTAATCTTACATAGGGGGTTGTTTGATTGTTGTTTGGTGGTTGTTTGGTGGCTTTTAGGTGTTGTTTTAGCTGAAAAATGGGAAAGGGGTTTTGGGGTTTGGTGGTAGAGCTATTGTAGTGGTGGAACGGTGGTTTTGGGGCTCTTTAGGTTGCCGGAAAAAGAGAAAAAATGAATATGGTTTTGGGTGGTGGATTCGGGTGGTCATTTGGTATGCTATCGCCGCTGGCAGTAAACAACAAACAAAAGAGAGAGGGAAAGGGAGCTTGGGGGTTTTTGGGTCGGGGTTATGTGTTGCCGAAGCTTCGCCGGATTCCGAGGTGGTGACAGCCGAAAAATTAAATGGAAGGAGAGACTATTTAAGATTTTATTAATTTTGAAACTCTTTCTCCAATTCTGAAAATTATTTCACCACTCCTAACTTAATAACTAAGAAATAGCTTAAATAGTTAATCGAAAACCACCTATAGTACAATATCATTATCTTAAAACGGTTGGCCAAAACCACTAGTTAATAAAATATCTGTATATGAAATTTTATCCATATTTGAATAAATTTCTAGATTGTGCAAAATATCAAAATAAATATTAAAAAATATAACAAATAAATGAATATTAAAAATGTACTAAATGTAACCAATGACATGTAAAAAAAGCAATTTAATAGAAATAATGATTTAATCAAAATGAATAAATATTTGAACGTAGTCAACCGGCTGTGACAAAAGATAATGTAATTAAAATTAACTAATAAAAAAATTTGAAATTTTGATAAATAAGGATAAATATCAATAAACTTATTTAAAATTATAAAACATGTATTTTGAACTATTGAATAAATAAAACCTAAAAGTTAAGAATTTTGAAAATGTTAGGCCAAGATTGGGTGTCAACAGCTGTCCCTTTCGTTGAATATGATTGATGAAAGAAATCATGGACAAAGAAAAAATTGACAAACCCGATTCTGGCTGAACACATGACCTTCGTTTAAAAGTGTGGTTGGAAGGTGGTGGAAGTCGATCCTCAACTTATTTCCAGAATGTTCCACGTAGTCCGCACTTGTGACTTAATTGAGAATGCATCTTCATGGATTTTCTCGAAAAGACAAAGACAAAGCTTATTAGTAGAGAGAAAATTAAAGATACGATGAATGAAGATGATTCATCGGTATGATATAAATGCATGTCCATCGATAGGACGAATGAAGATGATCCATAGGTAGGATATAAATAAATGTCCTTCGGTAAGATGAATAAAAATGATCCATCGGTATGATCTAAATGTATGTCCATCGGCAGGATCTGAATGTATGTCCATTGATAAGACAAATGAAAATTATCCATCGGTATGTCCATCGGTAGGACGAATGAGGATGATCCATCGGTAGAATCTGAATGCATGTCCATCGGTAGGGAAAATGAAGATGATCCATCGGTAGGATCTGAATGCATGTCCATCGGTAGGACAAATGAAGATGATCCATCGGTAGGATCTTTGGCAAAATAATTGCATGTCCATCGGTGGGACATATGAGAATTATCCATCGGTATATGTGAATGCATGTCCATTGGTAGGACATGTGAGAATGATCCATCGGTAGGACGAATGATGATGATCCATCGGTAGGATCTGAATGTATATCCATCGGTAGGATGAATGAAGATGATCCATCAGTAGGATCTAAATGTATGTTCATCAGTAGGACAAATGAAGATGATCCATCGATAGGATCTGAATGTATGTCTATCGGTAGAAAAAATGAAGATGAACCATCGGTAGGATCTGAATGTATGTCCATCGGTAGGACAAATGAAGATGATCTATCGGTAGGATCTTTTTACAAAATAAATGTATGTCCGTCGGTAGGACGAATGGAGATGATCCATCAGTAGGATCTTTGGGCAAAATAAATGCATGTCCATTGGTAGGACGAATGGAGATGATCCATTGGTAGGATTTTTGGGTAAAATAAATGCATGTCCATCGATAGGACATATGAGAATCTATCAATAGGATATGTGTAAACACTACAACTTTTGGTAATGGAATATGAATATCCTTCAATGTAATAGATAAGGTGCACATCCTTCACCTCCGAATAGATGCGACTTAAATGGAAATATCTTTCAACGCAAGTCTCCTCCGACTTGAACGCGGAATAGATAGGGTGCACATCCTTCACCTCCAAATAGATGTGACTTAAATGCAAATATCTTTCAACGCAAGTTTCCTCAGACTTGAACGCGGAATAAATAGGATGCACATCCTTCACCTCCGAATAGATGTGACTTAAATGAAAATATCTTTCAACGCAAGTCTCCTCCAACTTGAACGCGGAATAGACAAGGTGCACATCCTTCACCTCCCAATAGATGCGACTTAAATGCAAATATATTTCAACGCAAGTCTCCTCCCACTTGAACGCAGAATAGATAGGGTGCACATCCTTCACCTCCGAATATATGCGACTTAAATAGAAATATCTTTCAACGCAAGTCTCCTCCAACTTGAATGCGGAATAGATAGGGTGCACATCCTTCACCTCCGAATAGATGCGACTTAAATGCAAATATCTTTCAACGCAAGTCTCCTCCGACTTGAACGCGGAATAGATAGGGTGCACATCATTCACCTCCGAATAGATACGACTTAAATGCAAATGTCTTTCAACGCAAGTCTCATTTGACTTGAACAAAGAATAGATAGGATGCACATCATTCACCTCCGAATAGATTTGACTTAAATGCAATGGCCTTCTCGGTGAATGGAAATGCAATGGTTCTCTAGGAAAATGAAAAATACAATAGCCCTCTCAGAAAATGAAAAATGATATGGCCCTTTTGGCAAATAAAAATGCAGTGGCCCTCTCGGCAAATGGAAAATGCAAATGATGAATGACTCGATGATTGTCCACTATAATGAGGTGGATGGCTCAATGATTGTCCATTGTAACAAGGTGGATGGCTCGATGATTGTCCACTGTAACGAGGTGGATGGCTCTATTTTCCAATTGTAACGAGGTGGATGGCTCGATTTTCCAATTGTAACGAGGTGGATGGCTCAGTGATTGTCCACTGTAACGAGGTGGATGGCTCGATTTTCCAACTGTAACGAGGTGGATGGCTCAGTGATTGTACACTGAACGAGGTGGATGGCTCGATGATTATCCAACTGTAACGAGGTGGATGGCTCGATGATTGTCCACTGTAACGAGGTGGATGGATCGATTTTTGTCCACTGTAACGAGGTGGATGGCTCGGTGATTGTCCACTATAACGAGGTGGATGGCTCGATGATTGTCCACTGTAATGAGGTGGATGGCTCGGTGATTGTCTTGAAAGTGTCATCCTCTAAATGCTTTCACATGTTCATGTACTTGAAAAGGAATGATTAGTAGACACAATGTCGCCTTAGCTAGCGACTTAGTCAAGAAACCTTGAGAAAAGATTCTTTAAAAGAGAATATGTACAAAATGCCTTATCACTTTGGCACATGTGAGCAACCAACATTTTACTCTTGACCATTTTTTATTTATTGTTACTCATGTCATACTGGGGGATTTGTACGAGGCGCCGGTGGCTCGCATCCTGAATTTATTTTGCTCTATTATGGCAATGTTGGAGATTTTAAAGTTGACTTGAAACTTCAAGCAATGCTGGATCATTTGAAGTTGACTATCAAGCTTTTGACAGTACTTGGTGGAATTTTTGAGGTCTTCCTCAAAAATTCTGTCCCAGTTAGAACTCTTGGCAAATCTCAAAATGATCTCTAATCTTGACTTGCGGAGATAGCACCTTTATTGTGAATTTTTGAGATATTCTCAAAAATTTTGTCCCAGTTTTTTATTACAAGAAGGAAAGAAAATCACACTGGGTATATGACCGAGCCATCATGACGCCTACATATCCTGTTGAGCCAGGAATCAGGTCAAATGTAGTTCTAATCTGTAGATGATGAATACTGCAAAGAATCTGAGACAAGATCATCAGTAGAAAATGTACAATATGAACATGATGAAACAGGAAAATAATATTTCCTATGATATTCAAAGCCTAAAGACAAAAGATATGTCACATTTTTGGGACGGACAACCCAATGAAGTAAAATAGGCATCTCACACCGACGAGATTAGCCTAATGTTACAATTTACAAAGAACAAATCAATTTTACAAGAAAAAAATGTAAATTATTATTTTTAAAGGAAAAAATCTAAATTTTGAAAGATATTGAAGGTGGGTGCTTGCCCTTTTCTTTTCTTTTGATTTTGATTTTTTTTTTTTTTTTGAAAAATAAAGAATATGAATAGACTGTCAAGTCTTGACTATAGTTTGTACCAACAAGTGGGATTGCATGTAAATCTCTCTTTTTTTTCTTTTTATAACTAAGACTAAATTTAAGGTAATTCCTACAGCTTCAAGTGGTACCTCAAACATACTTAAGTATCAACAAGATTTGTTCATCTTACTTCAAACAAAGGTTTTGAATTGTACCAATCCTCATGTTTCAAGTGCCCTCACAATAATAAAAGTCCTATTTCACACATATTTGAAGCATTTAATTTGAGGACATTTTTTAAAGTACACTCACACTCACAAGAATGTTCAATGCATGCAACTGTGATACTATATGCGTGATCCTTATGTAAATCTCCACTAATGTGAGAAAATTTGGAAGGAGATCATGTAGGGCTTGTCATTGGCTTGTAAGGTAGGCTTAGGTACGGGTAGGATATATATTTGGGATAAGAGTGACTTAATTCCTCCTTGAGCGGTAGACTAGATTTGTGCTTTTGACGATTGATACGCCTTTGGCGTCTGATCCTCTTCATTGTCCCCTCATTTTCAACTTCTTTTAAATTTTTATTTGTTGGAGCTTTTCCTTTTTCACCCCTTTATTTTGTTTCAACTTCTTTTGAGTCCTTATTTCTCGGAGCATTTCCCTTTTTTTCACCCCTTTCTTTTGAAGTTTTCTCCTATTTTGTTGGAGTATTTTCCTTCTCGTCTTTCATTGACCTTGTGGGGGTGTTTTTATCTTTCTTTATTGTTTTCAAACTTCCTTTTTTCTTTATTTTTTCTTTGTTTCTATAGAAGTCGTTTTTTGCTTCCTTGACTTTGGGAGACTTTGTATCATTTTCCTTTGGCAACTTCAAACTGTGATCTTCTCTTATAATTTGCACATCTTTGGTGCGCTCAAGAAGCTTGGGCAAAGAGAGGAATAGTGCATATAAGCACTCAAAATGGATAATGGCTAAGATGTGGTTGTCCAAGGAAAAGGCTTCAGGCTCGAAGTGGAGAAAATTAGGGATTAATTTCATTTGTTAGGCCTTGAACGGCACAATCCGGTCAAAAAAGGCTTACAATCATTTCCCAAACCAAACATTACTCAGGATTTCACCTCGAAAAACATTCAGGCCAAGTTCTAGATCAATAGTGCAATGCAATTGAATTTTGATCTAAAATCTCTACACACCATGCACATGAAACCATGAGGTTGGTTTTATTCTTATCTTGAATGTCTGCAAGAGAATTTTCAAGCATCACAAAAGTACAAATGAGAGGTACCAAAAGAATACCACAAAGTGAGTCTTCTTCATTATATCAAATATTTTACATGCTCCTTACTGCATTTGTCACAACTGAGTTGAAGACATGACTCTTACAATATGTACACAATATTTTTTTTAGAATGAATAGCGAACCCAAGAAGGTTTTCCTACATATCTCATTGAGATGAGAATCAGGTACGTGTAATTCGTGCAGATATGCCTTTGAAAATATGCACAAACTATTTTATTTTTATTCTTTTTTAAACTTGAAAAAAATGAATACCGAACCCAAGAAGGATTGCCTACATATCTCACCGAGATGAGAATCAGGTACGCGTAGTTCGTACAGATATATGCCTTTGAAAATATGCACAAACTATTTTATTTTTATTCTTTTTGAAACTTGAAAAAAAAGAATACCGAACCCAAGAAGGGTTGTCTACGTATCTCATTGAGATGAGAATCAGGTACGTGTAGTCTGTGCAGATATGTCTTTAAAAATATGCACAAACTATTTGACTCTTTTTTTTTAATTTAAAAGAATGAATATCGAACCCAAGAAGGGTTGCCTACGTATCTCACCGAAATGAGAATCAAGTTCGCGTAGTTCATTCAGAGATGGTATAAAATAATTTCAAGATTTAGACAAACTCGAAGCGATTCCTTATATCCTCTTAACTGTCGATCTTTGTACTGTACGTTAAATGTGGCCTTCCAATTTTTACAGTAACCATTTGTTGTTGTATTTTTTGAATCTTTCTTGGAACTGTGCGTTCTCCCAATTATTCACAAAAACTATACATGGTTATCACTATCCCCGACTGTTGTCGGGGACAGTTTTCCTGCGAAAATATGATAAATGTTTGAAAGCAGGGCCAACATGCAAAATAACAAAAAATAAATGAGTGTGACTTCATAGTCAAAGACTCTCCTGATTTATCTTTTTGACTTGATATTAACGTCTTGTGAAATACAAAGACTCGAATTTCATGAGTTCTCTTGTCCATTGCAACTTCGGACGAACAATGACTTCCAAATTCTAACATAAATCAACCTCTCGCTTAAAAATAAGAAAACTCAAAAGGTAAAAGGGTTAGTTCGTGTTCATAATGGATAATGAAAAATAGCACACAAAGAATTAATTCAACACATAAGCACTGCTCTGATTGAAGACAAACTTAATTATATCACATAGCATACAAACAGTTCTTACGCATCTTATACAAATATGTGACCCTTTGTGCCAAGGGTAGGCCTAGCGATTTGAAGGATGTCTTACATCATTTGACAACGTTCCATTGTCCCCAAAAACCCTTTATACAAACTTTATGAATAAATCCAAATAGGGTTAAAAAATGAGGAAAAATTGATACAAATAATCAGTCTCATGCAATGGTACAGTTCTAAACTAAGCCTTCATGGAAGGTCCTTCCTTCTTGAACTTTTTGTCATCTTCGAATGCCAACACCTTTTAAATAGAATGGTAACTTGTAAAGATCCTTCTTTGACTAGAGCAACCTATTAAAATAAACCCTCAAACCCGAGGGACAATGGTTTGCCAAACGACGTATACATCCTTCAAATTTTAATACACAATTATGATCGTTCATTTAGGCCGGAGGCCTTTGGACTCAAGGTGGTCTTTCTAATTGACCCAACACGCCTTGGGTGTTGGGTCATCTTAGGCAAATGCGCTAATTCAGGATTTTGGCTTCGCTCTACTCTAGTTGACTAAGAGTGGGCTTTATTTGAAGTGAATCGGTGACCCAAGTGGACAATTAGGTTGGGGAAGTTAGCGATCGTTGACCATCCAGTGGCCAACTACATTCGCCAGGGTACCCCGATAAACAATTGGATAATGAACGATTGCGGCCCACATAATTGTCCTTTCAGTAAGAAATAAAAATGCCAAATGGCAAAAATTATGTCATGATGAAATGCCAATATATATACAATTAAGCAAATAATGAATAAAAAACAAGTACAATATACAAATAATTAACAAAATATACAAGATATAACACAATAAAAGAAAATTCTCCTCAATTTGAAAAAATAAACTCATAATGATTAGAACCTCTACATCCCCAGCAGAACCGTCATTTTGTTTACATCCCTACTTTATTCAAATAAGGTGAAACATCATGGTGACTCAAAAATTAATCATGTAATTCAATTTTAAAAGAATTTTAAGAAAAAAGAGTTTTAAAGGAGTCGCCACCTAATTTTAGGAAAAACTAGGAAACCAATTAAAAAATGTCTACGAAACTAATAGATTCTAGGTAAGGGGTTCAAGTGATTCCGAAGGGAAGGTGTTAGGAATCCTTTGAAATACACAATTGTGGATCCCGGCTGAATTCATTTTTTTTCAAATTGAAGAGGAGATAAAAATAATATACAAGTATAATAAACATGAAATATACACAAATAATAAAATAAAACAATAATATAATAAACGGCCTAAGATTCGCCTAACATCAATATATACAAAATAATGAATAAAGAATATAATTCGAACTTCATTCGAATAGCTTCAATGGGAAGAAACTCTGGGTACCTGTAAAGACACTTGTAAAAGTGTTAGTATTAAATAAATATAAAAATGAATAAATCAAATAATAACTTAAAAATAAAAATCCGTCTTATTAACATGGGAGGCCTTGAAAATCGACGGTATTTTCTTCATCGGCCAATTTTAACAAGAAAAATATATGAACTTAAACTAAATTTCCGCCTTTTACAATGTGGAGGGCTCAAAAACCGACGGAGAGATTTTTTCACTGGCCAAGTAAACATAATACATTTTAAACATAAAATCACAAAATTAACTAAAGACAATATGAAATTATGCACTAACATGCAAGCAGTAACCAAACGATAACAGTAAGACTCTAGAAATCTATACAAAATTTATGCCATCATCCAAACAAATTAAAAGTGGCCAAACGTAAAGCATTAAAACAAAAAAAAACAAATGAATAAAGATATAATAAACTTAGCAACAACGAATGAATAGAAGAAAAAAAATGAATTTCAATATTAAACGTTATAATATCATAAACAAAGCAATACTAATCTACGAAGCATATTATAAATTTAGCAACTACAATATCAAACTAAGAACTGGGACAGATTTAAGTATTAACAAAAATTAGAATAAAATTAAATCAAGAGACAGAAACACAAAGTTTATCACAAATCAGATTTGAAAACTAAATACTACTATAGCTAAAGTTTAAAATACACGTACCAAACACCGTTGTAACAAATATTAAATTAAATAAGCGCAAGGACAGTAATAAATAAATTAAACAACAGTAAAAGCAATTGGTAAAAACACTAAACACAAAATATAAAGTTAATCTTAACTGGCAATGATAATTAGAAATAAAGAAAGAATGAACCTCTTTAGAGTAGCGAACCTCGCCGTAAATGGAGTTGTTGGTGTCATTTGTTGGTTGTTAACAGATCTTGGAGCTCACTGTTGACGGGTGTTTTACCGGAGTTCGCGGCTTTGGGTTTTGTTAGTGGTTTCGTGTAGATTTGATGGTAGTTGTGGGTGGAGCTTGTGGCTGTTTCCTTGTTATTTGTTGTTGGTTTTGAGTTGCTGGTTGCAGCGGCGGTAAAGTATGTACGTTACTCCAGTGGTTGCGGAAGCTCTCAAGGAAGATGGAGAAGAGAACGGTTGAGTTTCTGGGTTTGTTTGGACTGTGGTGTCGCGGTCGTTTCTGGTTTGTGGGTGTTGGTAGCGGGAAGGATTGGGGTTGTGGGTCTTTGATGGTGGCTCCAGCGGAAATGGCGTCGCTTTGGTGGTTGTTTGCTGGCAAGTGATGGCGTTGTGGAGGAGATTTCGTGGTGGGTCACCACTGTTTGTGAGCTCGCTGGTGAAGTAAGAAATGGGTGATGTTTTGGTGGTTTAGTGACCTGGTTTCTGGTCGTTTTTGGTGGTTTCTGGAGGCTGTTTGGGTGACGTTTTGAGGACTGGTTTGAGGCTGCTGTTTGTCGAAGTTTGACCGGAGAAAAAAATGGGTTTGTAGCTGGTTGTTTCAGCTGGGTTTGGGGGGGGGCTGTTTGATTTTTCTTTGGTGGTTGTTTGGTGGCTGTTTGGTGTTGTTTTAGCTGAAAAATAGGAAAGGGGTTTTGGGGTTTGGTGGTAGAGCTATTGTAGTGGTGGAACGGTGGTTGTGGGGCTGTTTAGGTTGCCGGAAAAAGATAAAAAACGAATGGGGTTTTGGGTGGGGGATTCAGCTGGGTTTGGGTGAGTTGTTTGTTTGTTGTTTGGTGGTTGTTTGGTGTTGTTTTAGCTGAAAAATGGGAAAGGGGTTTTGGGGTTTGTTGGTAGAGCTATTGTAGTGGTGGAACGGTGGTTTTGGGGCTGTTTAGGTTGCCGGAAAAAGAGAAAAAACGAATGGGGTTTTGGGTGGTGGATTCGGGTGGTCATTTGGTATGTTATCGCCGCTGGCAGCAAACAACAAACAAAAGAGAGAGGGAAAGGAAGCTTGGGGGTTTTTGGGTCGGGGTTTTGTGTTGTCGGAGCTTCGCCGGATTCCGGGGTGGTGACAGCCGGAAAATTAAAGGGAAGGAGAGACTCTTTAAGATTTTATTAATTTTGAAACTCTCTCTCCCATTCTGAAAATTATTTCACTACTCTTAACTTAATGACTAAGAAATAGCTTAAATAGAAAATCGAAAACCACCTATAGTACAATATCATTATCTTAAAATCTTGGGCCAAAATCACTAGTTTATAAAATATATGTGTATGAAATTTTATCCATATTTGAATGAATTTCTAGACTGTGCGAAATATCAAAATAAATATTAACAAATGTAACAAATAAATGAATATTAAAAATGTAATGAATGTAACCAATGACATGTAAAAAATGTAATTTAATAGAAATAATGATTTAATCAAAATGAACAAATATTTGAACGTAGTCAACCAGCTGTGACAAAAGATATTGTAATTAAAATTAACTGATAAAAAATCCTGAAATTTTGACAAATAAGGATAAATAGCAATAAACTTATTTAAAATTATAAAACATGTATTTTGAACTATTGAATAAATAAAACTTAAAATTTAAGAATTTTGAAAATGTTAGGTCAAAATTGGGTGTCAACAATGACGTAAGTTGGGGGAATTTTGAGGGTAAAATACTTATATAGGTCTTTAGATGAAGGGTAAAATGACGTAGTATCGAATTAAAAGAAATTTGAAAAGATTATTAAGACCCCAACTTAAAACTGAAGACACTGCTCGATGAGACTCGCCGAAGGTCACTTGGCGACTCGCCAAATAGACCCTTGGCTCGCCTAAATTTACAGTGAGTTGGCTTAAAAATCCAGCATACTAGGCGATGGGGAGGGGACCTTGGTCGACGCGCCGAATGGAACGGCGAGCCCGACTTGGATCGCCTAAAGTTCATGTACCTGGACACTGGAAACAGGCCAATATGCGAGGGGTGGTTTCACTTGGCGGATCACCAAATCACTCGGCGTTCCCCCCTATACTTCGCCAAGTTGACTATGGAAGGAATATTTTCTCTTTTCTAAATCCGGGGTGTTACATCACCACACATGGAACTTCAAATACAATCATTTCTCACAACTTGAAAAGATCAAAAGCTTACGTGTGATGTTCATTGCAAGGCTCACATCAAATCGTTGATAGTCAACACAAGATTCAAAAAGATTGCTCAAAAGTGCAACCACATTGATTTTTTTCATGCAATACCAACACTATACATCATGCTCATTATGAGTACTATTCAAGTCATTGATATTGAAAAAAATTGATCATCAAATTATTATCAATGAAAACTCAAGCATTTTACAATTTTTAAAACTAATGGGGTAATTGCTAATTTGAGAGAAAACAAAAGAGACCAAAAGAGATAAACCAAAGCAGTTGAAGTACTTTAATATAAACAAAAACAAAATACTACATCAACCAAAACTGAAAATAACAAAATACAAAGCAAAGGGAAATATTGGCATAAGTGCCCTCACTCCACCAAAAAGTAAAGTGCAGTGTCCGCAATGCAAAAGTAAAGAGTGCAGGAGGAAGAGTGAAAATATCCCCCTGACAAGCTATGCTTATGGAGTGCTCTCAGCGGGAGGAGTGGGATAATCTGGGGCATCAACGCCCGGAAATAAGATCACAGGAGCCAACACTGTAGCATAATCCGGGGCATCAGTGCCTAGCACATCACTTGGAGGAATGGTGGAATCTGAAGAGACTTCATTGGTGCCAACCACGGAGGTCTCCCGGAGGGATCTATCCAACGTAGCCTATACTATCACTTCCTCGATGTATTGTAACTCCGTGATTGTCAGTGCAATCCTCTAATCATCCTCCTCTCTCCTCAGCTCATCCTCGTCAGTCTCCTTGGCCAAATCATCATCGGCCCTCTCATCATCCTTGTCTACAACATCAGTAATGCTCTCAGTTATCCCAGTCAGCTCCACACTCAGAGATGGCTCACTGCTAGGCATCATCGGTGGCATAGAGACACATGCATCGGGTAGGGGAACCTCTCCCCACAACATCGAAATATCGGTAGACCTCAGCTGGTCTACATCTGCCCTCAAAGTAACAATCTGACCCCTCATAGTAGCAATCACCTCTGAAGTACCCTTGATCGTTTCCCATGCCTCTAGTCTAACTGTGAGGTTATCCAACCTCATCTTGTGTGACTCAATCAATCCCTCACATCGGGTCAACCTATCTGTTAATGAATCCATAGACCACTCAATGACCCTATCAATCAACAAAGGCATGTCCCTTTCAACCCTCATGGCCTTAATATTTGAAGACCAGTAAAGACTACCCATTTGGTATATCATGGCCTAGGTCAAAGGGGGACATGAAGTAGGAGCAGGGGAAGGTGCATCAGCAGCAGTAGTGGAAAAAGTGGAAGGCACATTAGGGGACTGAGATATACCTGACTGCTCCACATAAAGAGAGGACGTGGTGGCCTCAGAATCCAAGGTAGCAGGATCAACAATAAGTGTGGTGACGGCTTCTTCCGAGCCGCCTCATCCCATAGATAATCAGCCTCGATCCTCTGTATGTCATTGGAGGAGGCCAGGGTGATCCGCACATAAGTTTTCCCTCGAAAGGGAACTATAGCTTTTCCGCACAGTTGTGTGTTCAGGACTGGGAATGGAATGGATGTTTGATCCTGCCTGGCCCCATAAGAATCTCCTCCACAATTATCGACCCTACATTAAGTTCTATTTGGTCAATGATGCACCCCATTAGGATGGATTTTGGATGCTGGAGGATTGACTCATTTTGGGAAGGCATAATGTTGTTGCTTATAAACCCGAACCAATAACGACCTACGACATTCATGTCCTTCTTTTCAATTTTCACTCCTTCAACTATTCATAGAGGAGATGATTCTGAAATAATTGGTGCTAACCACTCCATGTGGGATTCTAAATTGAACTTCATATGAAGCTTGAATCTAGCGGTTGGGTTGCTTTTGGTGCCCAAAATATTATTTATTGTACCAAAATGACATTGCACTTTCTTGCCACAGACCTCAACTTCTTCTAACGGCTTCCTGATTATGCCCTTTCTCTTCTTAGGCAGGGTCTCTACGTAGGCCTCATAGAATTTCTTGACCCATTTACATGTGCAATTTAATGGTCTCCCAAATAGTCGAGTAATCACTCATTACTCCATCCATGGATAGCCTTCGATCCTTAAGAATTTTTCATTCTCCATCAGTCTTGAGCCTATTAAGAGCTCTTGGAGCTATGACAGGAAGAACACGAGAGGCAAGGGTTGGTTCCTGAGGAGGTGATACCAATTTGGATCTGATATCTGTCCTTTTGTGCCTATATGTTTCTTCGTCTCTTACTCACACTCGTAGGAGAGCGTGGAGTGGACTCTTGTCTAGAATCCTTAGATGGATCGTTAAGAACTATCCCTTGTTGCCACTTTAGAGCAGGAGGAGTGTCTTGTTATGAGCCAGAGGTCACGAGTCATTTTCCAAGTGCTTTACTCATTTTTTACAAAATACATCAATTCCAAACAAATTTTGGGTGAAGGTTAGTTAAAATCAAAATCAATTGAAAGCACAATTCAAAAATTGTTCCAAGGCTCGCCTAATGAGAAGGCAGTTTGCCTAACAGGATGGGCGAGCTCTGGTGAGCTCATCGAAACTGACAGTGCAAAATGAAAAGAAAAATGCATCAAGGGTAATTTTCACTCCCACTTGACAATTCACCTAGGGGGTTCGGTGAACTAAGACAAGTTCGCCCAATGGGAAAGTACCCAAGGTCACATATTCACTCAAGAAAGCGAGTTGGGGCTTACTCGATGATTTGCCTAACCGCCTTGGCGAGCTAAGACAAGCCCGCCGAACAGGTGGTGTTCAGCCTAGTGCCTATTTTCACAAATTAAACCAACATATGCAACAACATCTAGTTCCCCTATACTTTACAGTTTACCCACATGCTTATTTACCTATGGTACTCAGACTTCTCCCTAAGTATTGCTCAAATTGATGATTTTCCCTTAAGAAAGTTGTCACTCTATCTATCATTAGGCAAAATAATGCAATCAGGTCAACACTAGGCTAATCAAACTTCACCCACATCAAATCAACCAAGACCCAATAATATATTCCAGCCAGTTTCAACAAGTAACTGATACGCTCAAATTACACCTCCCTAAAGAAGTATAAGCGATCGTTATCAATTAAAGAACCCAACTTGTAGGTTGGGGTCGATCCCACGAGGAATATGATTTAGACTTAACTTTAACTCACAATTATATTTGTTTAGTCAAATAATTTCCAAGGAAAGTAAACAGGGGGGATTTTGTAAGTAAGTAACAGAATTTGAATGCTTAAGTAACAAGTAAACAAAATTCAGACTTTGAGTTATCAATATGAGAAGAAAACTAGGGTATGTGTGTTCCCCACAAGCTCTTAACGCAGTAATCCTAATAATAGTAATCATTTCCTAGTGTTTTACATGCAAAGTTGGTAAGTTAGGTATCCCTAAGTGATTGGTCCTCCAATTAGGGAATTTCACCACGCAACTTGGTCCGTCTACGGGTGTGTGCTTTACTAACGCTTACCTTTACCCCAGATTAGTCTTCATATCAATGTAGTTTAGTTTTCACCCTCACTCCAATTGACATCAAACTATTAGATAGCATCCACTAAATCTCTGTTGTTTAATTCTTTTCTCATTTACTACTTCCTTGTTCCGGCAAGTAGAAACGAGGCGAGTTCTAACGTTGTGCACCATTAAAAAGACTTCTAAGCGGAAGGATTAACAATACATGCATAAACACTATTCAAGAATTACTTAATTATTATTCATACTTTGTTAATTGATTATGGTTCCCACAAACCTAGTTGTGGATTTAGCTACTCATGCTTGAGAGTTCACAATTCATAATTAAGTTGAAAGAATTCATCAACTTACAGTTAGAATAGCTGAAACCCGAAATCTTGAATTGAATTTCAAAGTAAAAATTGTATAAAATGAAATTCGGAAATTTAATTGCTAAAAGTTTGCAAATTAATTCCCAAAGAACAAAAACTAGAAGTTTACAATAATGTCTAACCTCAAAAAAATGAGGATTACAACTCCTATTTAGAAAACAAATCCTAAATTAAACAGGAAACAAAATAAGGAAATAAACTGCTGAAACGCGGTTTATGTCGACGCCTTGACCTACGGTCCGTTGGTCCCCTTCCGTAGTTCAACACTTAGAAAAATTTCGGATGTGCAGGACGGCCCGTGGGTCAGGACGTGCAGGACGGCCCGAGATCACCAACAACGGATGTGCAGGACGGCCCGTGGGTCGACCTACGGTCCATCAGTGCCTTCGTGGTTCGACACTTGGTCAGACTTCCCTGATCTTCCACCTACGCTTGCCCACCTACGGTCCGTGGTTGGCTCCGTCGATGGCCACTTCTGCAATTTTCAGCTCACATCTTCATAAACCACATCCAAGCCTATTTCCTGCAAGAATTACACACAACATTAATTCTAATAACAAACTAGCCCAAGACACACACAAACTTTAAGTGAAAATGCATCAAAAATACCATAAACTCACGGTATATCAACACCCTCAACTTAAACTTGTTGTTTGTCCTCATGCGACACATTAAAACTCTAAACGACACTTATGTACAAGCAAACATACAAACTCAAGCAATCACATGGCTTTCTCAATCAATTCCCTCACATTAGTGCAAATCTTTTCATCTAGACTCAACAAGCTAACTCATGTGGATCAAAACATGGCATAGATCGACCAATAGACACAACAACATACATTTTTCACAATCACCAAGGTACCAACTCTCCAATAATGTAACTAGTGCCCTCACTTCAAAAGAAATCCTTTTTTTCACACAGTAGATATGAATTTAAAATGTAAGGATTCATTCAACACTCATGCTCAGAAGTGATTTCAAGTACAGTTAGTGCTCAATACCATAGGCTTGCCCTAATTTTCACTGCATAGACTCTCCAAACTAGTCACTAGGATCACTATAGGACTTTCTTGGCTTGTAACGTAGGCTTAGGGTCAGGTAGGGTACATTTGGGTACTTTTTAGGTGACTTTCTGCCGTCCTTGACATTACATTGGCTTTTTACCTCTTTTCTCAACCAATTCTTGACATCTTTTTATTTTCTGCTCTTTCCCTTGACTTTCTCCAACACCGATGTGGCTTTTGACTTTATTGCTCTTATTTTTTACTTTCTTCTTTTTCTTTTACGTCATTTTTTTTTGTTTCTCTCAGCATTTTTGTCATTCATCTTTTTGTTTCTTTCTTTTCTTTTCTTTTTTTTTCTTTCTTTTCTTTTCTTTTCTTTTTCTTTCTTCCACACAAAACTCTTTTCATACCCTTTTTCTTTCGGTTTCCTTTTTTATAGCCACCCTCAACTTATGTATTTTGCATGAGTTGAGGTGCACAATATCCGATGTCAGACCAGGGCCAACATTAAGGTAACTTTTTGAATTAGCCACCCTCGGCCTAAGTTAAGGTGCACATGTCCAAGGAGGGACCGGGGCCAAAACAATCTTTTTAGAGAAGATGAATTAGGTGTATTAAAAGAAGTGATATTCATTCATTAGGCTCAAACATTTGGATCAAAGGGAGAATTTATTTCTTTTGGTTGACTTCTTAGGCTGGATTGGACTTATTTGAACAAGGGCTTATGATCATTTCCCAACTTCTAGCCTAGATTATCTTACCATGACCAACGGGGCAAGTTCTAAATTGGCACATACTGCATGAACATACAAACTTTTCTCACACACACTTGGCACATTGTTTCATTATCGGATTATTGAGTTACCCAGTTCAAGTTTTAGCTTAAGTCATGCTATCATACCAATTCCTTATCATGTCATATGAAGATCCAACACATTCAACTCATTTAGCCTATAGATCTAGAACATTTCAAAAAAAATTGGACAAGTATCAATTCCATGCTCTTTATGCCATCATGTTTTCATTCTTCTACTTACTTCTACACATACAATCTTAAACATGCCGGTTCAACATAAAAGTAAACAGTCCCTTGGGGGAAAAGAATACAGGCAAGAAAACCCCAAAGGAGGATTATGAGTTGGGTCACTAAGACTTCACCCTATCACTCAAAATCCATTTACCCCACTGTCACACCCCGACTTTTCTGACTCTAATTTAACTCGTACCTTCGTGGAAAAACAAAGAGGGTGAGTAATAAATTAAGAATGATATGGTATGTCATATTTGAAGTGTTCAAGGGTTATATCTCAAGTTTTTAAGTTAGGTAAGTTGCAAAATAAAAGTTGGCGAAAGTTATCGTAAGCTCCTTTTTTAAATATTTCTCTGAAATTTGGGTCAAATGTCTCGAAGGTTTTCTCCCAATCTATAAAAATTTATGGGGCCTACAACCTAGAAAATCAAAGGTCTCCAAGTCTACTTTCCAACGCATCAAACCATTCATTCATACGACTTCAAAATAGAGAGATATTCACATTTTTGTAAGACTGCGCAAGCAGGCACGTGAGGTGGGTCCCCTAGGTCAGTTGAACTCTTTATATATCTTCTTCTTCGACTTTTCTTCATTAACCAGAAAACTTAGAAAACGCACATCTAGGATCAACCAAATTATATATTTTCTCGACTTAAGTCCTTGACGAAAGTTGTTCTACGCGTTGAGTTCGTCATCATGGTATAATTTGTTTTATCGATTTCGTAGCATATCATACTTTGGTGTTGGGACAGCAAGGGTTAGGACATACTTTAAGGTTTTGAGGTGCATTACAAACTTAAGATCAAGGTAAGACCCTTCTTTCATCGACTCTAGTTTTGATAAGCCGCAAATAGCAATTTACGACGGAAATACATATATTTTATCAGATTATCATGGTATCTTCTATTTTTGTGTGTTGATTATGGTCCTGCCTTGTTGTAGTAGCGATGGAGGCTGTCAGTAAAAGTCATTAGGCCACGTGAATTCAGTGAAAAAGGTATGTTAAGGCTATTCCCTTCTTACGGCATGTTTCCTTAAAGCTTAGGAGCAATGTAATTGGGTTGTTATCGTTGTTATACTTGTAGCCATTAGTGTTGATTGTT
>JAJONR010006114.1:0-31176 GCA_029582245.1 Solanum etuberosum | reverse complement strand
TCTTTGGCAGATTTACAATCTACTCTAAGCAGGAATTCTTTGTTAATCAAATCATCCTGGAATTTAGTGATACAGAGAACTATAGCAAGGATTTCCTTTTTAACCGTGCTGTAGTTTTTCTGGGCGGAGTTCCATACTCCAGAGCATATTAAATTATGCAAATATTTTATAAAAAAGCGTATTTCTTATATTATTAGCTGGACTTTTATTGTTACAGATTTTGACAGGATCAAGTATCTGTCCAAAGAAGTTCGAATCAAAGGCTGGTCACCAGTAAAAAGGGAAGCTCCTCAAACTGCAAAGAGGAACTCTCCATCATCTTCTTCACAAAAGATAGACTCGCTCCTGGATCTAGCAAAGCATAAACATCAGAGATAAAGACTTGGATCATACTAGTGACACCATCTGGCGAATCCTCTTGCTCTTGGCGACTAGTGATAGCATAAAGACGGTTTGATCCTCCGCCTGCCCCTGAAGTAGCTCCTCTAGATGCAGCTCTATCTGGTGGAGCAACTGAAGAAGATTGGGCTCTATTGCCCCCATTACCATTACCTTGCATGTTCTTATGACACTCTCTCTTAAAATGACCGTTTTGACCACACTTCAAGCAACTAGTGGAGCCATCACGACACACCCCTGAGTGGCTCCTACCACACTTTGCACATGCAGGAGTCTTATTACCCCCTTGTGCCATACAACCTTGATAATGAACAGGTCTATCTCTAAAATTCTGATTATTGAACTAACCTTTGTTCCTTGGTGCAGGTGCACTAGCAGATGATGGAGGAGGTCCCTTTTGTTTCTGTTGGAAAGATGACCGCTTGGCATTACTCTTATGCTACCCAGACTCATTCCCTGTCTTAGCTCTTTTGTTTCGAAATTCCTCTCTATCTTTTAGCTTCTCTTCCTCAACCTGTTGCACATGGATCATCAGCCTTGCTATGTCCATATCTCCTATCAGCATAGCTGCCTTGCCTTCCTTACTTGACAGATGAGATAACCCAGCAACAAACAAACTCATCTTACCTCTCATGTAAGCAACCATCTCCGGAGCATAGTGGGTAAGTTGGGTGAACTTCAGACTGTACTCATGAACACTCACAGATTCCTGCTTAAGAGTAAGGAATTCTCAAACCTTGGCTTCTCTCAGTTCACAAGGAAAGATGTGCCCCAAGAAGGCCTCCTCAAACAAAGCCTAACTCACAAGTTGTGCACCTTCAGCTATATTCTTTTTCCATTGATCAAACAAGATTCTAGTGACACGTTTCATTTGGTATGCAACTAGTTCCACCCTCTCAACATCAGTAACATGCGTAATCTCAAAGACCTTGTGAAGCTCTTTAACAAAGTTTTCTGGATCCTCTGTGACACTTGAACCAGTGAAGTTTAGAGGATTCATCCTTAAGAACTCACGGATCCTTAAAGTATCAGCCACTTCCTGTCGATGATCTCTCTGTCCAACTTGATTGGTCACAGCTTGACTTAACATCTGGATAGCTTCACGGAACTCAGCATTGGTGACCTCTCCTTGGGGTTGCACTTCTGGAGCATTTGGTACCCCTTGATCCTGTGGTTCAACATTTCTCCTAGCAAGATGACCTCTGACAGCTCTTCGTGGAGGCATGATCTGAAAGACACGCGCAAGCACAAACTAGAAGAAACTTTTTAGAGAAAAACTCTATCGCATGAAATGAGTATGAAAAAAGTGAGATAGTTCCTAAATGTCGCAGCCTCCTAATTAAAGATGTGGCGCGCTTCACACCTATAACTAGGACTTTACAAACACGGTTTCATAGACTCCCTAGGACTCTTGAACTCTGTGCTCTGATACCAAGTTTGTCAAGCCCCGAGCCTACACCTTAGGTGGGACTAGCACTCGAGAACCATTGAAGGCCCCAAGCGAACCCTTGGCCTGGCTTAACTCATAGCGGAAGACTTAAATAACACGAAACTGACTCAGAAGATAAACTCATGAAATAAACTTAAAATGGCTTAAAAAAACATTCAACTATCAAAAATGGCAACTCAAGTGTCAACATCAATACTTAAAATTGAAACGACTAAAGAACTAACAATCACTAACTGTCTATGAAGCCTCTAACAATTGAGATGGATGTCGGGAAAACACCACGACATCCTAATGAACTAACTGATAAAATAATAAAAAGGGATCCTCCGGAAGCAAGGAGGCTCACCAATAACTCTGAAGCTCAATTGGATCAACGATACATTGGATGCTAATCCTGGTTACCTAAATTTGCATCATAAAAAGATGCAGGCCAACTGGCATCAGTATATTGAATGTACGAGCATGCGAGGGAAATACTAAAAACAAGACATAAGCATGAAAGGAACTGAAGGAACATACCTGGTCTCAACTCAACTCATTTTAATATAAAGCAATAATATAAATGCAATATAAAGAAAAGCTTTTAAAACATGGATAATAACTTTGTGTATTTAGAAATACAATGGTAACTCAGTTTGTATGCAAGGATAAAATTTAAACTTTGTTTGTAAGTGAAAATACAAGTAATCTCTGTGTATATAAGAATACAAAATATAACTGTGAGAGTTTCTCTACCGACAACCATCACTTAAGAGCTATGTGATGATACATCATTTTTCCTCATGCTGCCAGGGCCGTCATATACCTTGCTAGGGGCGTAGAAACTAACTACTAAGTGGATCCACTAGTCTATGCTAAAAAGCACTAAGGAATCATCTTAAGAGTATGACCTTTTTCTACCCACATTGGCTACATGGTTTATGGGGGATGTGAGGTGTCTGAACTCTCCCCCATATCGGTGCTCAATACTACTCCAAAAATATAATTAGCTCATATGTTTAAAAACATAACTCTTTCTGTGATTTGAGAAAATTGCTCAAAAACTAGCCCAAAGGCTCTCTTGGAAATCAGTGTTTATTCTCTTGATTAAATGTGAAAACATTTACTCTTTACTGAAAACTAGCTCAAATGCTCTTTTGGAAATCGGTGTTTTCTTTCTTGATTAAATGTGAAAACATTTACTCTTTGGGAATACATAGTCCCCATATACTCTTTTGAAGAAAAGAACTTCACTCTTTACTCTTTACTCAACTCAAAACTCAAGTCTTAAAACAAGTTTAAAGCATTTGCAAAAGACTTTTGAAAGGACTCTAAGAACTCTTTAGACTTGGTTCTTAACTTTCCTTGAATTTTAAATTTATGGATTCCAGGTTGCGATTTGTGATAGGAAAGATCTCGTGGTGTTTAGGAGTGTTTTTAGATAGTTAAACATGAGAAACGATCAAGAAATCACTTTTTGGAAGCAAGTCCGCGACGCAGAGATGCATTCAAATATTTGGTCGCGAAATAAATTTTGAGACAGAGGGGTTCGTGATGAGTCCGAGATTTGGACTCATTTAGGTCTTTGATTTGATAGTTTTAGTGTCCTCAAATGCCTAATTTATGCTATAAACTGATGATAAAGCCTTGATTTTCAGGTATGTGGACTAAGGAGCAAAGCAAGGACACTAACAGGCAAAAAGGAACTAAACAAGCTGTAGAAGTGGAAAAGAACAATCCTGGTGGTGGCCAAGACCACTCGGCGAACTGCCAAACCCCCCCATTTGACATTCATTGTCATCCCTTGAGTGCCACTCGGTGGTTCACCGAGTGCTCTTGGCGACCACCAGGATTGCTCTACTCCACTTCTTTAGCTTGTTTAGTTCCTTTTTCCCTATTAGTGTCCTTGCTTTGCTCCTTAGTCCACATACCTAAAAATCAAGGCTTTAACATCAGTTTATAGCATAAATTAGACATTTGAGGACACTAAAACTATCAAAACATAGCCCTAAATGAGTCCAAATGTCGGACTCATCAACACCCCCAACTTAAAAAATTTCTTGTCCTCAAGTAAAACTCAACTCTCATCAACACCCCCAACTCCAAAGTTCCGGAATCACATACAACTCTCACACTTACAAAGATGAACACATGCATGACTTCACCCATAGGTTTGCCCTTATTTTCCAATCAACATCCGTTTCAGCTAGCTCAAGATCAAAAAGGTCTTTTCAAGGCTTGTAACGGGGCTGAGTGTAAAGGTATGATCATTTAGGCTTAGTGGATTCTATCTTCATGAAGTATGGTCTGAACCTCACTTTCCTCCTTTTCTTTAACATTTCAAATATGCTCATAATCCAGCCCATTATTCAACTTCATTTTAACCACCGGATACCCCATTTCTTTTGCAATTTTCACAATTTTGTTTTGTCTTTTTCTTTTCTTTCTTCTTTTTCATTCCTTTTTCTCCTTTCTTCTTCTTTTTTTTTACATGGAGGGGTTCCATCTTTTTCGAATAAATAACACAGGGGGGGGATTTTTCACACTTCTTGACTTTCCTTCTCTTTTAGCCACACCCCCAACTTAGGCTTTTGGCCTAAGTTGGCTATTCAAACAAATCATACTTCATGAAAGTTATGGGTGAATGGCTAAAGAGAGGTTATAATGTCTCAAGTTTCTTCCAAGAAAAGGGGTAAGGCTCAAAAGGTGCCAAGCAAGGTTCACACATATCACAAGGTTGGCCACAATAGAGGTATAATGTCAAGTTGGTTCACACTTTAAAATTCTTGTCTAAGATCATTTCAAGTGCTTGCATCACTCAATGAACCAGACCAACGGGGCAAATTCTAGGTGTCACCACACACAATGTTCAAAGTAATCTCATCACACAAGGCATTGGTACCAATATCAATCAAGACTCCGCACTTTCTAACCCGCGTGCAATGCTCATTAGAAGAGACTCATTCGACAAACGGTTAGTTACAACGAGATGCTAAAAGTTCACATATTCTCTATGTAACTTTGTTTGCCTCATCGTAGCCACACATTAATTTTATTCAGTTAGGAGCACTATTCAAGTCATCGGTATTAACCACAACCGATACTCAAATTTGCACAAGAACAACCACAATCACACACAAAAGAGGTGGCAAATTTTTTAAATTAGGTGCAAAATCAATTTCATTCAAAACAATGGGCCACAAGCTAAAACATCCACAACACAATTCAACAATCAAGATATATATATTAAAGCCCAATATTTACAAATATATCATCAACTCAAAACCAATATTCACAAAACAATCATAAGACAAGAGGTAGGTATGGAAATACCTCACCCCACCTAATAAAATAAGTAGTTGTCCTCAAATGTAACTAAAACAACAAAATAGTCAATAAAACAACAGAGAGGGAGGTAAAATGTCATTCTGCCAGCTAAGCCTGGGGTGAAGTCTGCATCTCAGTCACTACGTCTGTCGAGGCATCAGTGCCCGGGGTCTCAACAATCTTGGCTCTACTGGAGCCCACCATGGACACATCTCTCAGAGAGGCCTGCACAGCCGAATCTACCATGGCCTCCTCTAAGTCAGTCAGGCCCTCAAAAAGAGCCTCCTCATGCCCACCAATCTGCTCCTTATCAGTCTCAGCCTCAGAATCATCTGCAGCAACATCAGCCCTAATCTCATCTCCGGTAGTAGCCGGAGGTACCTCAGGACAGGATTGAATATCTACACTCTAATCATCGGAGATGTCCAGAGTCCCAAAGATTTGGTACAAATCAGTGGACTTTAGCTGGTCCAAATCTGTTCTCAACTTCGTAATAGTTGCCTTCAAGGTCACTATCTCCTCAGTAGCACCCTGTCCTCTCTAACATACTTCTATTCTTGCCGTAAGGGCATCAATTGAAGCCCTAAGAGGTGTTAATGCAGCAGTAAAGGCTCTTTCGATCATCCCAGGAACAATGGCCTCTAGCCGGGAGGCACGCACATCAACAGTCTGGGCTAAGTGACCCATCTTGTAAAGCATGGCCTAGGTGATCAGAGGCCTAGAAACAAAAGTGCCAGCAGAAGATCTAGGGTGATGAGGAACAGTAGAAGTATTCGGAGTGTCAGAAGAATGAGGTAAAGGTGTACTGAGGACCTACTAGCCTGATTAGGCATTACTTCCTCTGTATGAATCATAGCAACATCAACCTTTGGGGCTACATCTATCGTAGCTGCTCTCCTCCTTTCTGCCTCATCCTTTTGATACTCGCCTTCAATACGCCATATGTCAATAGAGGGGGTGGGTGTCACATCCACATCCGTCTTCTCATCATGAGGAACACGGTCCTATCGGTACAGCTCGGTGATCAACACCGGAAAGGAAAGAGATGTCCGGCGATGCTTGACCCTCGTGGCCATCTCCTTTTCAATGATTGCACCTAAATTAAGGCTCTTCCCAGCAATAATATATCCAAGACAGGCTCTGTTTAGGTGGTGGATGATAGACTCGTTCTGGGACAGCATGATCGTACTACTAATAAACCCGAACCAATACCTTGCCACCACATTGTGATCCTTCCTCTCTATTGGCACTCCGGCCTTAATCCACCTAGAGGTACTGTCAGAAAGAAGAGGAGCCAGCCAACCTTTTAAGTCATCTAACGTCTGTGTCTTAATCATGCTCAGGTAGTCATCCGTGAAATTATAAGTACACCCCAAAACCTTATTTATGTCCTCACTTTCATATTTCACCTTCTTACCCTGGACAATCACAAAATCAACTTGTTTGAAGGCACTGGCCTTCCTCTTCCCTTGTGGCACCAAGTCTCCGTAGGCCGAGTAGAACTCCTAGACCCAATTAGGAATGTAGGGGCCCTGGGGTTTAGTGAAAATTTTGAATTTGTGGGATTTTAGGGTACACCATATCTCAAGATACCCGTCCACCACACCATCTGTGGATAGTCTCTTCTCCTCAATAATAATCCTCAATGCCTCGGCCTTTAGTCTGTTGAGATACCGGAGAGGAGGACCCTGTACAGGTGATGCTAGAACCACAGTCGGAGCTAAAGCTGGAGGAGGGAGAGGAGTCTAAGCCACCGAGATCCTAGACAGATCATGCACCCCTTTGGAGCAAAGTTCTGCTCTCTGGGTATGTAAAAGTTGGTCATCCTCAGGCTCAGAGATGGAAACCAGAGAATCCTGGGACTTTTCTTCATTGTCTGATGAGGTGAGGTGAGTCTCATAGACTCCCTCACTGTCGGAGCTGGCCTCTGGTGACTCCACCACGGGCACCTTGCCCTTTCCTTTACCCTTTCCTCCCTTTGTAGGGAGTTTGGATGCCTTTACCCTGGAAGCAACTGCATCCTCATTTATAACTTCTGCTTTTGCCCCCTTGCGGGGCGGTATGTCTCTTCCTGACACTTCGGGTATAGCTATACCTGCAAAATAACAAGGAAATACTTAGAAAAATTCTCAGAAAAGTTGTAGAGAATAGGTTGCAGACAGACTCGCCGAACCACTCGGCAAGTCGTCGAGTCACTTTGGGGAGCCAGATCGGCCTCGTCGAAAGCACCAACATAAAAAATTTCAAAAAATCAAGATAGGTCGGCGATGTTCAATACCTTTCGGTGAATCACCGACGCCAGTCGGTGAGCTAGAAGAGGCTAGCCGAAAGCTACGGTGTATTTTAGAGGTTTGGGGCGCAGAAAGGGCGATCAAGAAGACCTTTTGGCGAGTCGCCAAGTAAACTCGGCGTTCACCGAAAGTTATAGAACAAACTCAACCAACTATGGAAATTAAGAGAGATCTGAGGGGACTTTGGCGAACCGCCAAACCACTCGGCGAGCTCGACGTAGTTCACCAAACTAGGTGCAAACGATCGTTAAGCAGAATAAAACCCAACGAAGAGTTAGTGTCGAACTCACAGGGAGTGGTATATGTCTAAAATTCAATTAAGAAGTACAAACGGGTTCTAAACGGTTACAGGAATAAAAATTATTGAAAACATACAATTAAATCTAAAAGGGTGACAACTAATGTCAGATGGGGGGTTTGGTTTTTCAATGAACAACTGAAACAACAATTAAAATTAGGGAAAATGACATTATGGAGAGGAGTTCTTGGGATGTGATCGATTATAGGCTAATTATTCTATATGGGTAATTGAAATCTAACGATGATTTGCTGAAACAGTATGGGTAGGCTAGACTTTAAGTGCAATAGTTTTCTCTCGAACAACTATTACGACTCAAGTGATTTCTTTCGAACATCAACAAGCTTAATAAGATAACCAGCCCACAACCTTAATACATCCACTCTCTCAAGCTAGATGGGTAGGATTGTATTTAAGATTCACTCTCTCGAGCTGAACCCATATTGACCTAATACCCACAAATCATTAATCAAAATCTTTGGTCCCAAAACCTCTTTCTGAAGCAAGCTAAGAACTCAAAAGTAGAATTGCATTTGCAACTACAATTCATAAATTAAAACTCAGCTAATGATTAAACCCACATTAAAACAACAATTTCATCATCAAACAACAATACCCATACGATAATTAGACAAATAAACATATGATCACACCCCAAGAATTGGGGTTTTAGCTACACATCATAAAAATAGAGAAACGATTACCAAATATATTAGTCATGATCTGGGTAAGAGTCTCCAAGCCTTTACAATGATTTCTAAGAATGAAACTCAAAGACCCACTTTCCAAATCCTACAAAATTGTGACTCAAAAATTAAGAGAAAACTTTAAGTCTAGAATGGGATTTGTAATATCTCGAAAAAAACTCCTCAAAATTATATTTAAAATCCCATTTATAG
Source organism: Solanum etuberosum (assembly GCA_029582245.1). Lineage (NCBI taxonomy): Eukaryota > Viridiplantae > Streptophyta > Magnoliopsida > Solanales > Solanaceae > Solanum > Solanum etuberosum. Next base: position 22,533 of record JAJONR010006114.1, on the reverse strand, counting down.
TTGCCCAAAATTCGGCCTGAAAAGCCATTAGGCGAGGTAAGTCGGGCTCGCCGAGTGGTTCGGCGATCCGCCCTTTGCTTTTTTCCATCGCCATTTTGCATTGGTTCTTAGCATCCTCAAGTCCTGTAACTTTGGGCAATCCCTTTTGTCATAGTGGAAATGATCAGTGATTTTTCGACTGCCCATTTCTATCGCCGACTTTGTTTTTCCCTCAGGGATGGCACGCTGGAACTTTAGGAGGTTTGAAGAGCCACGAGGCGGTTCGCCAAGTGGTCTTTGTGACCAACAGGATTGCTCTTCTCCACTTCTTAAGCTTGTTTAAATCCTTTTTGCCTGTTAGTGTCCTTGCTTTGCTCCTTAGTCCACATACCTGAAAATCAAGGCTTTAACATCAGTTTATAGCATAAATTAGGAATTTGAGGACAATAAAACTATCAAAACAAAGCCCTAAATGAGTCCAAATCTCGGACTCATCAGTAAGGTCAACACCAGAGTGGAAGTAAGTCTATCTTTCAACTTTTGGAAAATTTTCTCACAAGCTTCCGACCAAATGAACTTAGCCTTCTTTTGAGTCAAATCCATCAAAAAAAGAGGCGATGGAAGAAAACCCCTCTACGAATTTTCTATAATATCCAGCCAAACCAAAAAAGCTTCTAATGTCCGAAGGAGTTAGAGGTCTAGGCCAACTCTTGACCACATCCGTCTTTTTAGGATCTACCTCAATACCCTTATTAGACACAATATGACCAAGGAAAGCTACGGACCTTAACCAAAATTCACACTTGCTAAACTTTGCGAAGAGTTGTTGTTCCTTAAGAACTTGCAACACAATCCTCAAATGGTCTACATGCTCATTCTCACTCCTTGAATAGATCAAAATATCATCAATAAACATGATCAAAAACATGTCAAGGTATTGCCTAAACACTCTATTCATCAAGTCTCTAAACGCCGTCGGAGCATTAGTCAACCCAAACGACATTACCAAAAACTCATAATGACCATACCAAGTTCAAAAAGCAGTCTTTGGAATGTCATTTTCTCTCACCTTCAATTGGTGATAGCCCAATCGAAGATTGATCTTATAGAAATAACTTGCCACTTTAAGTTGGTCAAAAAAATCATCTATCCTTGGAAGATGATATTTATTCTTAATTGTCACCTTGTTCAACTGGCGATAATCGATGCACATACAGAGAGAACCATCTTTCTTTCTAACAAACAACACAGGAGCACCCCAAGGTGAGATACTTGTTAGGATGAAGCCCTTATCTAACAAGTCTTTTAACTGTTCTTTCAACTTATTTAAGTCATCCGGGGCCATTCTATAAGGAGGAATTCAGATAGGTTGCGTATTCGGGAGAAGGTTACTACCGAAGTTTAATTCCTGTTCGGGAGGAATACCGGGAACATCATCTGGGAACACAACTGGAAACTCATTTACAATGGGGACCGACTCAAGAGTAGGGGTTTCAGAATCTACATCCCTTACCCTAACAAGATGGTAAATGCAACCCGTAGAAATCATCTTTCTAGCTTTAAGACATGAAACAAACTGACCCTTAGGCATAAAATTTCCCCCCTTCCACTCAAGGATGGGCTCATTCGAGACTGAAACTTGACCACACGAGTTCTACAAATAACAGAAGCATAACAAGAGTGCAGTCAATCCATAGCAAGAATGACATCGAAGTCTATCATGTCAAGCTCTACCAAATCAACAAGAGTAATTCTATGGGATAGGGAAACGAGACATCTTCTATAGACCCTCTTAGCCACCACAGAATCACCAACAGGAGTAGAGATAGAGAAAGGTTCTAACAGCACATCAGGGAGCACATCAAATCTCATTGCCACATATGGCGTCACAAAGGACAAAGTAGCACCGGGATCTAACAAGGAATACACATCTATATGGAAAACTTTTAACATACCGGTGACCACGTCCAGAGAATTCTCTTGTTCACCTTGGTTTTTGAGAGCATAGAAGCGGTTTTGCTTGGGAGCATTAGAGTTAGAACCACTAGGAGGAGCTTGCTTGCCCTCTCTTCCTTTAGCCGCAAGTGTTGGGCATTTCCTCAATTGATGACCACTCTTACCACAACTGAAACAAACATCTGTGCCGGCTAGGCACTTACCCTCATGCTTTTTTCCACATTTCACACGAGTAGGCATAGCCATAAGAAATCCACTACCATTACCTCCTTGAGGTTTAGGGTTAGACACCCTATCCTTGTTGACCCTTGGAGGAGCATTTGAGGAACCTTGACTGAAATACCTTTGCTTAAACCTAGGTCGGCCTTGCCCATCGGACCTTGTATTAGAGAAGTTCCCATCACCGGTCCTAGCCCTTTTTACCTCCCTATTCCTTTATTTGAGTTTCTCTTCCTCCATTTGTTGGGCATGCACCATGAGACGTGAAATATCTATATCTTGGACAAGCATTGCCGTACGACATTCTTTGACTACTATGTCGGACACTCCCATCACAAATTTATTCATCTTAGCCCTTGAATCCGCCACTATAGTTGGAGCGTACTTACATAGTTAGGTGAACTTTAGAGCATACTCCCTCACACTCATTCTTCTTTGACGGAGGTTAATGAAATCTTGCATCTTAGCTTCCCTCAACTCTAGTGGAAAGAACCTATCAAGAAATGCCGATTTAAACACTTCCCACTCTACGGGACCCGCTCCTACCGGCCTCCCATCCTTCCATTGATTATACCACACTTGAGTAACACCTTTCAATTGGTAAACGTCTAACTCCTCCTTCTCTACCGCATTCACCCCCATAATAGCAAGTACCTTATAGACCTCATTGATAAATTCTTGAGGGTCTTCCTCAACTTTTGATCCATAAAATTCCGGAGGGTTTATCATAGCAAAGTCCCTCACTCTTGAAGCCGCCAAATTAACATTAGGGTTCATCGGATCAATCACCTCTCTATTGGCTTGAACCTTCACGGCTTGAGCCAAAACTTGAAAAGCTTCCCTAAACTCTGCATTTGTTATATTCTCGGCCAAAGGATCAACCGGAGATTGAGGAGCTTTAGGAGGAGCTCCTTGATTCATATTGTCTTCCGCATTCTTTCTAGCGAAATCCCTTTGAGTAGTCATATCTTGTAGACCATCGGGTAAGGATTATGATAAAGACCTTATAGAGTTAAGCTCTATCGCACGACTTAAGAGTCATGAAAGAAGTGGAATTTCCTAAGCATCTTGTAGCTTCTCATTCATAAATGTGGCGCGTTTCATACTCATGAACAAGACTCTACTAGACGTGGCTTATGAGACATAATCATAGAATCATTCTAGAGCTTGTGCTCTGATTACCTAGTTTGTCACGACCCAGGGCTACCCCCTAGACGTAACATGGCGTATAGAACCCCGTAGGACTCCATACAAGTCACTTAGTCTTCATAACATAAGCAATAGAAAAATAAGAGTAAAAACATATTTCAAGTCTAAAAAATTTCATAAACGAAAGCGGAAGTCTAGACACTTTGTCTCATCATAGACATCTATTACAATCTTGAATGAAATAGGGCCTAGCCCATACAACATGTCAAAAAAGGGAAAGTACATGAAAGGAAACTAAAACATAAGAAAATCCTTCCTCGAACCCTGAGGACTCACTATGCTCGGGAAGACAATCAAGTCCAAGCTCTAGCCACAAGAATGATCACCTTGAGAACCGGACCCTACACTTGGGAAAAATGTAGGCAAAAGTAGGCGTTAGTACAAAGATACACTAACTATGATAGCCATGCATAAAAACACTTGAAACATGTAAAAAGGGACATTTCATTTGAAAGCATGCAATTTACCATGTTTAAACATGCATAAGAGGTTAGAAATCATAAGTCATAAAACATAGGCAACATAAGTCATCATCATCAAAACCTTTGAACTCATATACAAAGCTTCTTGAGTAACCATAGTTCATTATTCATGCTCTTGTTCTTGTTGTGGGAATAATTCTTAACCAATATGAGACCATGTGAGCTATAACATCATCACCCGGTGTTACCCACACCGAAAAGGGTTGTCCTACTTGCCTAAGGTAGAACCATGATTTGTTAGCTTAGGTGGATCCACTAGCTAAATATCCTACGGGGGCACGTAGTTTATGGGATAAGGAGATTATTACTAGAAACCCGGCCTTTCTGACAGAAGAGCTTCCATCTCATGAGGTTGTTTCTAGAAACCTGGCCTTTCTAACGGAAGAGTTTCCACCTCATTTACAATATCCACTCGGTGCTAAGCATTAATCCCACGGAGTACTTATTAAACCTTGACTTAACTCATGTTCATGAAAGGATGTCCTTGACAACCAATCCAACTTAGTTCACTAGGATAACTCTTAGATCATGCGTGAGAAAACCTTTCACCGTCCATGTCTACATGTAAGTATTAGATTCAATTAGGTGAGAAAACCTTTCAACCTAGAATCTTCATTATGTGAGAAAATCCTTTCACATCATGTTCATGCATAGGTGTGTATGTTAGAATATCCTTTTAACAACACAACAACAATAATATCATAATCATTGACACTTCACTCTCAAAGTGTCCTTAAAGCATTTATGTAAATTTCATAAAACCTGCATAAATCTCACACTTTGCCCTTCCAAGGTTCAAAGCTCACCTTTAATCAACACATCTAGAATTCAAGCATTAGACATGGATATCATCATAATTCAATTGATTCAATCACTACATGCATAATTTCATAACATTCCTCTTTCATCAACAAAGACCACATCATAAGATCACAATTGAGAAATATGGGAATTTCATGGGTTCTTGGGGATTCATCATAAAAACCATATAAAATTATCAATTCATGCTTAATATAACATAATACAACCATTAGAATCAAGTTTGAAAGGAACCCTTGACTTTTGAATCAAACCCTAACATTTCGAGATTTCTATCTTTGAAATTGAGATTTTGAGAGGGCTCCATGGATGAAAGCTATCCATGTATGAAGACTACCATACCTTAACAACAAAGCCCAATGAATTTGATATGAAGAACCTTGCTTCTTGAACCCTAGCTTGAACCTCATCCTTCTTCTTCTTCTTTAAGTTCTAGAGAGAGAATATTTTGGGGAGGATGAACTTTGGGAATTGATGTGGGTTTTGGAAATAATGAGTTGAATGGGTTGGTTTTTGAGTTAAAATGACTTATGTAGTGACCCTAGACTTAGGCAAAACGACCTCACTTAAGTTGGACCAAAACCGAAAAAGACCCAAAACACCCTTCATTTAAGTGGGCTGCCCAGGCCTCACGTGGGGTCCCACGAGCCGTGGTCCCCTTCGTGTACTTGAGGCAGTGGCTTGGTAACAAGTGCCTTTAGCCCACAAGCCTAAGGCACCTTCACGGAGGGCTCCACGAGCCGTGGTGCTTGCCACGAGCCATGGTCTCTCTCGTGGGCCTTGAGGCAGTGGCTTGCCACCTCCTCTCTTCCCTCACACACCCAACTCCCCTCCATGAGCCTTCCCACGAGACGTGGTCTTCACCATGAGTCGTGAAGTGGCTCGTGAAGAGGAGCTTTCTTTGGGAAGTTTTGGGGAGGCTACTGTCTAGCCCACCACGAGCCCCACCAAGGGCCGTGGTGGTGGGCGTGGTAGGTAGGGCAGTTCCTATACCATGGTAGGCTTCCCTAACTCATTTGGCCCTTGCCCTCCTTTCTTGACGCTAACCCACACGTTTAGCTCTAGTTTAGCCTACTAATATATGGGGTGTTACAATATATTCCCCTTGGGAACATTCATCCTCTAATGACGATCTAGACACCTTATGAAAGTAAAGACTCAAGAGTAGCAGCCCATCATGCATGCAACATCAAAACAATGCACAATTCGAGGAGGAAACATCAACTCCAACTCAAACATACTCAATGCATCACAAGGAGGTAGGAACTACATCTAACAACCCATTATGCATGAAAGCTCAACATTTCTCATATTCATAGGAGGAATTACCTTCTCCAAACTAAAAGCATGCTCAACACAATCTCATAGAGCCTTTATGCAATTTACTCTCAAAACACATAACTAAAGCATGTTTGACAGTTCATCTCATGAAGCATTTAGGCAACTCTTACTCAATGCACAACAACATGAGGAAAATTAATCATATAAACTCATTTTCTTACTAAACATAAATTTCTCATGAACATGCATAACATAGGGAAATCACGGAAAAACTCAAATAACACACATGACTGCCAAAACAAGGAAATCTCAAGAGGAACTACTTACCTCAAGTTAGAGTAGGTGTAGAAGGAAAAAGATGAGGATAGCAGGACTTCATATCGGCCTCGGCCTCCCAAGTAGCACCCTCAACTAGTTGATTCCTCCACAAAACCTTAACATAAGCCATTTCCTTGTTTCTCAACCTCTTAACTTGTCGGTCTAGAATCTCTACCGGAACTTCCTTATATGAAAGACTTTCATCAACTCCTAAACCTTCTAAGGGAGTAATGGATGTCGGATCTCCAATACACTTCTTGAGCATACAAACATGAAACACAGGATGCACCAAAGCCAAAACACTTGGAAAATCTAACTCATAGGCAACTTTATCAATACGCCTCAAAATTTGGTATGGGCCTACATACCGGGGACTATGTTTTTCCTTCTTGCCAAATCTCATCACACCCTTCATGGGTAAGAATTTCAAATAGACCCAATCATTAACCTCAAATTCTAGATCCCTTCTCCTCACATCGACATAAGATTTTTTCCAGCTTTGAACCGTTCTCAATCTCTCTCTAATGAGTGGGACTTTCTCAATGGCCTCTAGAACCAATTCGGGACCTATCAAAGAAATTTCCCCCACCTCGAACCAACCTATATGAGATCTACACCTCCTACCATACAAGGCCTCAAATGGAGCCATACCAATGCTTGAGTGATAGCTATTATTGTAGGCAAACTCTACCAATGGAAAATATTCATCCCAATTGTAACACCCCGTATGCTAGAATTACCAGAAATGTAGAATTTCAAAAGTTGCAGGTCTCACAAACGGTGCCACCTACGGACCGTAGGGTGACCCACGGACCGTAGGTGGGGTTCATTATTGGCCACCTGCAGCTCCTCCCCAAAAAGTCCAGGAAATTAGGCTAAGGGTAGACCCACGCCAGGACCTACGGACTGTAGGTCAGACCACGGTCCGTGGTCCAGGGTCGTAGGTCGAACCCCAGATTTCAAATCCCAAAACCCCATCGACGGTTGACCAGCACAGACCGTGGGTCAGTCCACGGATAGTCAGTCTGTTCCATCGGTAACTCTAACTAGTTATCGACCCCATAGGACAAAGATATGTGTTAAATAAGCACTAAAAATAAATTTTCAAAAATTTAAAACATACCAAAGTTTGATGTTGCCGTCGTCTGCTGCTGCCGCCGCCGTCTACTGATGGTGCCGCCGTCTGCTGATGGTGCCGTCGTCTGTTGGTGTAGCATTGCGACCTGCTGCTACTGTTGTGTCTGTACCAGTCAGGAATGGGTGGCGTGGCGGCGTTCTGGGTGAGAGAGGTTTAGGAGTGAGAGAGGACTTAGGGTTTTGAGAGAAAAAGGGAAAATAATTATCTTTTTAAAAAAGAAGTGTTAATTTTCCGACTACGGGATTTAGGTATCTTTTAAAATAATTATCTATATTTAATAAATACCAACATCGTGAAGTCGATATTATTTAAATAAAATAATCATTTAAATATACCGATCTCTTGAGGTTGGTATTTATTAATTTTATTTAAAAATATAAACTGACCTCTTGAGGTCGATTTTATTAATTAAAATTACACACACACACACACACACACACACACATATATATATATATATATATATATAAAACCTCCTAATTATATAAATTTAATTTTATTGATCAACAGAGGTTTATCAATATTAAATTAAATATATAAATCTCCTTGAATAGATCATCGGTATTATAATTTTTTTTGTGTTTGATTTTACACAAAATCGTCCTCCAAAAGATGATTTAAATAAAATTTATTCAAAATATTTCTCAATTTTTTTATATTTAATTGAGAAAAAATAAAATATTTTTATTTATTTAGTTATTTCATAGCGACATCAGGCGATCGTTTTTACGGTAATTCATTGTTCCCGGGAAATATTTCAACCTCCAGAGGTCAGTATATGGTTTTCTCGCTTTTTCTTACATAAAAACCGACTCCTTGTAGTCGGTTTTCTGAAGGTTTTTTGTTTTTTTTCTTTTTAACAATACCGACCTACGGAGGTCGGAAGTTATCGACCTGTGGAGGTCGGAAGTTATCGACCTCCATTTGAAGTCTGTAATTCTTAGGTCGGTATTTACTATTTTTTTAGTAGTGACGTGGACAAAAGGAGCATGATCTTCTCTAGATTTAGGATTGATGTGTATCTAGAATAGGGATATACCTTGAAACCTTGCTTGGTTAGTACAAAGGATGATATTGTAATGCTCGGTAATTGGTTCAGTCTATCCCCGCTCAATGATGTAATTAGGCTGCCAATTACTTTAGGCAATTCGAGGTCGGGAGACCATGATCATACATTTAACCCTAAAATAAGTGATTCAATAACTGATTGACATCCATTAAAGAAGATAATATGCATGAATCCATAGCAGGTTGTAGCCCTAGAATTTCGTAAGTCATTGTTTGAACTCCAACTTGAAATTGAAACATAGTAGTTTACTTAATTAATTTACAAACTTAATCATTTAGAATAATACATCACTCTTTTTGGAAACACTTTCTTTAAGTTCTATTTATTTGAAGAACTAAATACAATCAAATCTTAAGTCTATGTGGGTACGATACTCGGCTTTAAAAATGAGCTACTTTATTAGTTGCACGACCACGTACACTTTCGTGTGGGCTTGGGCGCAAGAAAAATTTGGCCCCACTGCCGGAGACTTAAGAATTAGGAAGTATTTGATTTATCTAATTTCTAGAGATATTGTTCAAAGTGTTGACAACTTGATCTTAGCTATTGTTATTGCAGGTTGTGTGCAAACTTCAAGCTGGAAGAAGAACGAGATCTTATAGAGTCACTCGCTGAACCGGAAAGATTCGTTCATTACCGAAGAAGCCAATTATGACTGACGTACCCTGTCCCTCAAGTTGGGAGCGAACAAGTAACACCAGTAGTTTGGGTTGAACAAGCCGCACCTGTAGTAATGGCAGAGATGACAGTTCGAGACGTGGCATTCCCATGCACAACAAATGTCACTTCGAGTACTCAGAAACCATCAGCAGGTGGTAGGTTTGAATTAAATTAAAGTAGAGTATGGTGCAAATACTTCACACTAGGCAGTTTATCGGATTATCTCATGAGGACCCACAAGTGCACACTCAGAACTTCCTCAAAATCAGTGACACGTACACTCCAACTGGAGTCAACCCTGATTATGTGAGACCCACACTATTCTCATTCTCTCTATTAGGAGAAGTGAGAAGATGGTTGAAATCAGAGCCAGTGAACTCTATCATGTTGTGCGATGAATGTTGCTCGAACATTTCTGATATGGTTCTTTTCATCTGGGAAAACAACCAAGCTTAGGAGAGAGATATTGAGTTCCAGGAAGAAAGGAGGGGAACACTTATACCAAGCATGGGACAAGTTCAAATCATTGTTGTTAAGTTGTCTGCACCATCAACAGGCGAACGAAGTGTTGGTTCGCACCTTCATTGAGGGTTTGTAGCCAACCACAAAAAAAATTCTTAATTCAGCTGTAGGAAGGCAAGCATTGGAAAAGACTTATACTAAACTGTTCACCTTGCTCAATAGGATTCTCACAAGGAATCTTGAATGGAATGGAGGAGGAGCTAAACCTGTAGGGCAAAAGACTGATCGGATGTTAGAAGTGGATGCAGTTATAGCTTTAACTGCACAAATTGGTGCTATGTAGAACATGATGAACACCCATTTCAGCAATATGTCATTGGGACAACAACATGCACAGGTAACTGTGGTAGAACAGTCACAAAGATAGTGTGAGATATGTTGAAGTGGTGATCATATTGTAGATAGTTGTGGAGCAAACCCGGATTCTATCAACTTTATAGGTAATGCACAACGAGGAGGGGGTCACCAAAACTATGGCAATACATATAATCCAAGTTGGTAGAACCATCTCAATTTCTCTTGGGGAGCAAAATCAAAATCAGATACAGGGCCAGAATCAATACAGACCGCAAGGTCATGGGCAAGGCTATCAACAACAGGGTCAATAGATACTCAAAATAGCCTGCAAGTAAACATGAGCACTGAGGAGATGTTAAAGAAAATCATGGCTGATAAGGCTAGAGAAAATGCGAACATGGATAAGATAGTCGCTGATTTAAGAAGCAAATCAATTGACAACTCAAAATCTAGATAAGCAGTTTGGGCAATTTTCTAGAGCTCAAAATTCACGTCCTCAAGGAGGTTTGCCAGGCAATAGTGATCCTAATCTGGGGCGCGTAAATGTGGTGGGTACTCGTAGTGGGTTGCAGTTTGAAGAATTTGCTCCAAAGAAAAGAAACAGTGAAACTTTAGTGGGGAAAAGAAGACCAATGAGAGTGGACAAGGTACACATAAGCAAATAGTGCAACCAATAGTGAAAGAGCCTCCGCAATTTCCTCAAAATTTTAAAAGCAATGCAAGGATGAATGTTTTGATAAGTTTCTTTCTCTTCTCAAGCAAGTTCACATTAATCTACCTCTTGTTGATGTTTTTCAGGGAATACCAAGGTATGAAAAATATGTGAAGGATATTGTAGCCAGCCAGAGGAGGCTATTAGAGTATGAAACTGTGGAACTCACTCAAGAGTGCAGCTCTAGGATTCATAACAAGCTGCCCATAAACTGAAAGATCAGGGTAGTTTTACGGTACAAATAACTATAGGGAAAAGAATCCATGCCCTAGGGTTGTGTGATCTAGGGGAGAGTATTAATCTGATGAAAATATATTTTAAGAAATTGGGGTTGGGTATTCCTAAGCCCACCACCATTATCTTACATTTGGTAGATCATTCTGTAGCGAGGCTGGAAGGTTTTGTGGAAGATGTTTTGGTCCAAGTGGGATCATTGATATTCCCAGTTGATTTTGTTGTGCTGAATTTTGAGCCAAATCTTGAGGTGCCTTTCATCCTTGGGAGACCCTTCTTGGCCACTGGGCATGTTATGATAGATGTAGCAGTTGGTCAAGTACTGACTATGAGGGCTCACGACAAAGTTGAATTGTTTGATGTTTATAAAGCGCTGAAATTACCGGTTGTGTATGATGAATTGTCAGCCGTAACAATGATAGATCTTGAAGTAGAAGCTCATTCTATCATATCCAGAGATCCACTAGAGCGAGTGTTGATGGGCCATGATATCTATGGTAATGCTGAAACATGGGAAATAGTGTAGTTTTTGGAGGTTTCTAATTTGGGTATTTCGAAAGATAATTGGGAACCTTCGAATAAGATATTGGGGCCTCCACCCAAGCCATCAATTGAAGAAGCACCCAAGCTTGAACTGAAGACACTACCATCCCACTTGAGGTATGCATTTTTGGGAGATGATAAGACCTTACCTGTGATTCTTTATGTAGATTTGTTTGAATTACAAGGTGAAACGACTTTGAAAATCTAGAAAAGAAGGAAGGAATCCATTGGCTCGCACATGTATGACATTCATGGGACAAGTCCGGCATTGTGCATGCATAAGATATACATAGAGGAAGGCCACAAGCCTAGTGCACAACATTAGCATAGTCTAAACCCAGTCATGAAAGATGTGGTGACGAAGGAAGTAACTGGTTGCTTAGATGCAGGGATAGTGTACCTCATATCAGATAGCAAGTGGGTAATTCATGTGTAATGTGTGCCTAAGAAATGGGGAATGACTGTGGTGACTAATGACAAGAACAAACAGATCCCACTGGGACTGTTACTGGGTGGCGTATTTGCATGGATTATCAATAGCTAAACAAGGATACCAGAAAATATCACTACCCGATTTCCTTCATTGATCAGATGTTAGATATGCTAGCAGGGCGGGGGGAGTATTATTGATTTCTGGATGGTTACTCAGGGTATAACCAGATTGTGATCGCACCAGAGGATCAAGAGAAGATGACCTTCACTCGTCCATATGGCACGTATGCTTTTAAGTGTATGCCCTTTGGACTTTGTAATGTACCAGCCACATTTTGGAGATGTATGATATCAATCTTTCATGATATGGTGGGGGATTTTGTGGAAGTGTTCATGGATGACTTCTCGATATTCGGTGAGCCCTTTGACCTTTATTTGCGTAATCTTGACGGGGTCCTTGCTTGATGTGAGGAAAAAAATCTTGTATTGAATTGGGAAATGTGTCATTTCTTAGTTCGAGAACGCATTGTGCTAGGTCATAAAGTCTCGAGAAATAGGTTAGAAGTTGATAGATCCAAGGTAGAGGTAAGTGAATAGTTATCACCTCCTATCTTAGAGAAAGGAGTGAGAAGTTTCCATGGGCATGCTGGATTCTGTAGGAGGTTCATCAAGGATTGCTCCAACACTTCTAGACCTATGTGTAGTCTATTGGAGAAGGAGGTTAAATTTTTGTTTGATGAAAGTTGTGGGAAGGCCTTTGAGTTGCTTAAGAAGAATCTAATATCAGCTCCAATCTTAATTACTCCTACTTGGGAGCTACCTGTTGAGCTTATGTGTGATGCTAGTGATATAACATTTGGTGCAATGCTGGGCCAAAGAAAGAAGAATGTGTTTCACTCTATTTACTATGCCAGCAAGACCCTCAATTCGACACAGGCAAATTACATAGTCATAGAGAAGGAGATGCTTGCTCTAGTATTTGCCTTCGACAAGTTCAGATCTTACTTGGTAAGTACTAAGGTTATTGTTTACACTGATCATAATGCAATCAGGTACCTTTTTAATAATAAGGATGCAAAGCCAAGGCTTATCAGATGGATCATGCTACTCCAATAATTTGATCTGGAAATCAAGGATAGGCAGGGCACTGAGAATCAAATCACTGACCATTTGTCAAGATTGGAGGATTCATCTCATGTGAAAAATGAAGAGAAGATTTGTGACAAGTTTCTTGATGAGCAATTGTTAGCTTTAGACATTGCGCAAGTGCCTTGGTATGCTGATATTGTGAACCTTCTTGTGGATTGTTCCTACCTTGTTTTTCTACTCTCCCAAAGCAAAAGCTCAGACATGATGCAAGGTTTTAAGTATTGGATGAGCCGTTCCTATTCAAGCAAGGGTCGGACCAAGTAGTGCGAAGGTGTATAGCTGTAAATGAGGTGAGGCAAGTATTGGAGAGTTTTCACTCTTCACCATATAGAGGGCACCATGGAGGAGAGCATACAACACATAAGGTATTGCACTCGAGTTTCTTTTGTCCAACTTTGTTTAAAGATGTTGCACTTTTTGTGAAGGGTTTTGATCAGTGTCATAGAATGGGAACCATTTCAATACGGCATGAGATGCCATTGAACAACATTCTAGAGGTTGAGATATTCAATGTATGGGGGATAGACGTCATGGTCCTTTTACCTGCCTCCAATGGGAATCAGTACTTTCTGGTGGCAGTGAACTATGTGTCTAAGTGGGTTGAGGTTGTCACCTTGCCTACTAATGATGCGAAGGTTATGGTGAATTTCATCAAGAAGCACATAATAACCAGGTTCAGAACTCCAAAATCCATAATCAGTGCTGGTGGTAAGCACTTCATAAATTATTCAGTGTGAAATTTATTGGCTAAGTATTGAGTGTGACACAAGGTAGCTACACAGTATCATCCTTAGACTAGCGGTCAAGTAGAGGTATCAAATCTAGAGGTTAAGTAAATCTTGTAAAAGACTGTGAATGCACAACAAAAGGATTGGGCTAAAAAGTTAGATAATGCATTTTGGGCATACAGCACTGCGTATAAGACACCAATATGAACTTCTCCCTATTGGATGAAGTTTGAAAAGCATGCCATCTTCCAGCGGAATCGGAATACCAGCCTATTGGGCCATAATGAAGTTGAATCTGGAATTTTAATTGGTTGGAAAGAGGAGAATAGGTCAATTGCATGAGCTTGAGGAGTTCCGGCTCCATGCCTCTGAAAAGTCCAAGTTATATAAAGAAAAGATGAAGAAGTGGCATGAAAAGCACATTGTACCACGTACCATTGAGCCGGGCCAGTTGGTGTTGTTGTTTAATTCGAGATTGAAGTTGTTCCCTAGAAAACTTCGATCAAAGTGGAGTGGACCATTCGAGGTGGTGCAAATGAATCAACATGGGGTTGTGGAGATAAAGAATAAGAACAAGAGCTCCACATTTCTAGTGAATGGGCAATGAGTAAAACACTACTTCGAAAATGATGTGGATTTTGAGCAAGAAATGCTCGAGTTAGATGACAAATGAAACATGAGTTGGATCGAGCCGTGACGTTAAACCATAAAAAGATGAGTTGTGCCACGACCAAAACTAAGTCGTTGGATGGGAGGCGACCCATTGGGTTTGTGTTAATTGGGTCTTCTTGAAATTTGCAGGGAACATGGCTCCGTATTGGAGCCGCATCGCGGAGGTGCCTCATGGATTTCATTTTACTGGGAATTAATTTCCCAGCATTAACAGTTGACTCCGTAACATGAGCGCGTTGCGGAGGCAGGTTAGTTTTTTGATTTCGACAAGAATCAAAACTTTTGTCAAAATTAAGGGGTCTCCGTAACGAAACCACATCGGGGAGAGAGTCACTATTTTTTTATTTCACTATAATCAATTTCCTAGCCAAACCAGAGGATTTTGTAATGGGATTGTGCCACGCCCGGCAAGTAAGATTTTCCATTCTCATTAAATAGACGGGTTTTACCCGTCAACCCTTTAAGAAAACTGACCCAATCCCTCTTTTCACCCCTAAATTCACTCTAATTCCCCCATTCTTCTACCTCAACCCTATGATTTCACCCATTCCTTCTCCCCTCACGATTTCTCAATGCCAAATCTGTAACGCGGAGGCTTTCCACCATCTATTTTTGCTTAATCCTCTACATCTCTCGCGTGTAAGGTATATTCTCTCTAGTTGTACCTTTCGTTTTAATGCCCCTTTGTGATACCATATATGGGGAATAATGTTTTGAGGCTTTTGTGTGTTGAATATGGTGGGTCGTATGGGAGTATGATTGTGTGGGGTATGATTGGGCAAATTTTGAATACCATGAAAGGCCTATTTGTGAAGTTTGTTAAGTGTGTGTATGATTATTATGTTGGGTGTAAAGTTTTGGGTATCACCCTCTAATTAATGAGAGTTCGTACTTGGGGTGGGCATGTATGATTAAAATAGCCTAACCATGTGGGTGTATTGGGTAGTTTTTTATTTTTGTATACTTGTAGTGATGGTGAGAATGTTGTGTGGGTATGAATGTCAAGTGTTGAATTGGGAAATTGTGCTACTCACCTTGTGTTGATTTTTTGTGAGGAAGTCTGTGTACCGACTTGTTTAGCATGGGTAGTACGCACGAGTAAGTGTGGGGTGGTCCTCTTACCACCCATGCCTTGTGATTGTTATATGTATTCTTATGGGCTAAGATGGTTTTGTATAGGTTGTGTTCATTGTGCGGTTATTATGTCAAGAAACCAACGCCCCGGTAAGGAAGTGGCCTCCTTAAGCTAGAGGAAGAGAGTTCGTAGTATGTAGAATGTTCCTCCCGTATCAGCAATCCCATGTGGGCAAACACGTCGGTTTAAATTGAAGGCAGTAGCCAAAGAAGGCAAAACGCGGTGAAAAAAGCACATAGAGGCTCGATACTTCTCTGACATGTGCATCGAGCGGGATTATTTGGCCAGGGACTTCCCTTGGATTCTGAGGCGGACCCAAGAGATCCATTTGAAGTCTAATTTTGTTGAGCCTCTGGAATGCAATTTATATGTGTTCACAAATTTTATGCTAACTGGGCAACAAAATCAAGGTCGCACTTCGTGAGGGTGAGAGGAGTTAATGTGACCCTCACTCCAGCATTTTTGAATGACATATTAGGCACTGCAACTCACACTGATCCCTTTGTATTGATGGGATTGAATATTCACCCACCTTACCAGACCATTAGATACACTATCTATGAGTCACAGACTATGGTTCGGTGGACCAAGCATAGCTCAAAGAGATTCCACCAATCAGTGATGTATGCTCACATGATTTGGGAGGCTCGGGTTCGGTTGAAGATCATCATGAATTCCTTGATTATCGGGTTGCATTATATAGACATCACTCGTGACAAAGTGTTTATGTTGTATGCTCTAATGATCGATACTAAATTGAACCTGGGGGCAGTACTTAAATCCACCATGACGAAGGCCCAGGTAAACAGGGGGCGCAAGTATACCTTTGGGGCTTTATCACCCATTTTTGTCATTCGGCAGATGTTCTGGAGGAGAGCCTGGTTTATATAGCGCCACTTTTTCTATGTCAGAGGACGCTACCAAGACGAAAGGGCGTAATAATGATTTTGGTCCACCACTTACAACGGCAGAGCCCAGAGACGCGTGAGCTAATTATGGCCCACATGTATGGGCTATAGATACTGAGGCATAAGAATGGATTTTGGGCCTCAACTGTGAAACATCTTAGGGAGATGGAAAATAGGTATCCACTAAATGCGCATGAGCGGGTAATATTGGGCATTGGGCCACAGTTCTTTGAGCCTATGGATGATAATGTGCCCACAGGAGAGGACAGGTTGCGGACCGGCTCCGATGTGGATTCTGACTCCGAAACAGAGGATGTGGACCCATTATAGGCCGATGGAGGAGATTCCATAGAGGATTGATCAGGGAGTGCTTCACCTTACTTTGTACTTGAGAATTCTGATGTTTTGTCGCACTGGGACAGTGCTTGCTTTTGTAGTGTGGGGTGGGGTGTGAGTTCATCTCTGATGTATATAGTGGTTTGAACAATAGTAGCTTTGTTTATACTATTTTTATTTTGGGTTCCTTGGAGCTTGTTTCAATTTTTTAACCAAGGATAGTCCCTTTGAACAGTACAAAATACAAAAAGATTTTTCTTCTTAGGATTGAGTAAGTCCTCGTAGTTGAGTCATATTGCTCTATTATAGATGGATGACAATTGTCTTAAGGGTAATTTTCGTCATTGAGTCTTAGGTATGGTATTTGTGCTGAAGCTTGAATTCTAAAAAATAAATCTTGTATGAAAGTATGTAGATTCCTTTTAATTCTTGTATTTGATTCTAAATATTGCAACTTAATCTTAATTTGAACTTTTACATGAGTTGAGTGTTGTGCTTGATGATAAAGATGACTTGACTTGAACTTGTGCCATGTGTGGTGAGACTTGTGTATTCCATGTAGTGCATCTTAGTGTAGAACTTGGTCTGCATGTTATTGAAGCGAAATAAAAAAAGTGTGCTTTGTTTAGGAAATGATAACAAGCCTCCTTTGATATGTTCAGAAATTTTAGCCTCATCATATATACTCCCACTAGTATCCCCTTTGAGCCTGTAGCTTCTTTTTTTTGTTGGTAGCCGCATTCTTACCTGAACAGTTTTATTGAATCTCTAGTTGTTTGCACCCTGCTTGCCTAAGCAGTGTAGCATAGACTAATTAGAATTAGTAGAATTGAAAGTCAATAGATTGTTTAAGTGTCGAAAGGTGATCATTCATAGACGCAAGGTGATGAAAAATCCCTCATTGAAAGAATGAGTCCCTATATAAAAAATAAAAAATAAAAACAAAATTAGTATACGGAATAAAGATCTAGGCGGAATTCATGAAATGATGTGAGTTACTTCTGATAGGATTGTTAAAGAGATGGCTGAAAAATGAACAAAAAGGAAATAAAGAGGTAATGAGGTCTAAAACGTACACAGTGCTTAGAAAAGTGTCAGTCACTATTATATAGCTTTTCTACTCGTCCCCTAGCCTACATTACAACCCGTGAAAGTCCTACTTGATTCTTTACAAAGCATGCTTAATTAGTGGAGATATACATAATGGGAAAGCATATGGCTCTATGTGCATACATGTGAATGTTCCTTGTGAATGTGAGGTTTGAGTCTTGATGATAAGTCCATATGTTGAGTGAGTTTGTGGACTACTTTCTTTGTGTGAGGGGCACTTGTTTGATGAAAGATCAGTGGTATCTGATGGTTAGTATGAAGCTTTAATGAATTTGAATTGGATCTGATCACTAAGGCACAAAGGACAAAGGGTAAAAAGAGAAAAGGAAGTTCAAAGTGAAGAAATCCCAGCATCGTATCCTCTCCGTGACAAGGAGAGGGAATTAATTATTTTTACACTGAGGATGTTGAGGCAGAATACTGTGTATCCTCTCCGCGTCGCGGAGAGGAGGAGTCTAGTAAAATTTTAAATTGCCTGGCCCCTGCGTGTCGGGAACCTATGCCCTAATTTTGTGCTGATTTTCCCAAACTATAAATAGACTCAAATTTTATTATTTTAATTATTCTTTTTGTAGTTTTTGGAGAACGATGACTTTGGGAGCTATTTCATCTATCCTTAGGGTTCATTCCTAATCTTTACTTCATTTGATTTCTCTTATGCTTATTGAATATTTCAAGATTGAGAATCATATTATGATTAGCTAAATTCTCTAGTTCTGGGGTTGTGGTTACGGGATGATTGTATTTTATTGACTTTGATGGATTGGGTTTGGTTATCGTATGAATTTCTCTTTTGTTCTTAATTTAGTATTTCGTGTCTGGCCACCATTGAAATAAATATATTGTCCGAATTGAACTCGGAAGAGGAATAGGAGGATAGAACGTAGACAAATGGAGCATGATCTTCTCAAGATTTAGGATTGATTTGTATCTAGGATAGGGATATACCTACAAACCTTGCTTCGATAGTACACAAGATGAAAACGTAATACTCAGTAATTGATTCAGTCTATCCTACTCAACGATGTAGTTAGGTTATCAATTACTGTAAGCGATTAGAGGTCGGGAGATTATGATCATACATTTAACCCTGAAATCAGTGATTCGATAATCGATTGACATCCATTAAAGAAGACAATATGTATGAATCCATAGCAGGTTGTAGCCGTGGAATTTCTCAAGTCATTGTTTGAACTCCAAGTTGAAATTGAATCATAGTAGTTTACTTAATTGATTTAGATACTTAATCATTTAGAATAATACATCACTCTTTCTGGAAACAGTTGCTTTAAGTTCTAGTTATTTGAAGAATTAAATACCATCAAAACTTAAGTCTTTGTGGGTACGATACCCGGCTCTTAAAAAGAGCTACTTTATTACTTCCACGACCACGTACACTTGCGTGTGCGTTTGGGCGCAACAGCTTTGTCCAAGAATCCAGACAATAATAACTTACATTTCACACTACCAGTAGAATTCATGTTCAGGAGACAATTTTTGTAACGTAAGAACCCATGATGAAGTATTTTTGAATTCCATTAAGGAATAATCAACCTATTTCCAACTAAAACAAGAAAGAAGTTGATCCTTTTCTATTGAACGCATGTACAACATTCCTTGACATAATCTCTTGCATCCAAAAGAATGTCTATGTTTAAGCTATTAGGCATGATGCTTTTAATACGAAATAAAGTTCTTCACTTGTTGATGATAATTGATACAGGTGTTAAATTGTGTGGGACACTGTGACAATTTTAATGGGATAATGCCAAAGCAAGAAACTAAATAGGGACACTCACTGTGAAGGCTGGCGATTTGGAAGAAGTGTTATTATAATCCATAGTGATTTGGTCAAGTATATATAATTAGGTCAACTAATGTTCAATGGCCTTATAGATTCATGTCATGTGTACCATACAATAATTTATGGTTGAGATTCATTTAATTATATACTCATTATTAATAATTAAAAATAACAAAGTCATTGTTGTAAAACTAAAGCAAAATAATACAATAAATATAGAAGATGAAAGCAATAGAAATAGGGAGACAAGAGATGAGAGCTTTTCTTATTATTCCAAGTCTTCAAGTGCATACAATATGAACCCTTATGCCTCTATTTATAGTGTAACATAGATGCATACAAAAGGTTAGTCATAAACATGACATTAACATGAATATAATGGAGTAGGTTATGGAGATGTAATGTTACAAGAATAATGGTTATAAAGGTGGAGGTTATGGTTATCTTCATAATGGAGGAAAGTTATGGAGATAATGGGTGAGAGTAACTTCTTGGTGTAGTGGACATCCATACTATAATATTTTATAACACTCCCCCTTGGATGTCCATAGATAATATGCCTCGTTAAAACCTTACTAGGAAATAACCCTATGGGGAAAAAATTCTAGTGAAGGAAAAAGAGTACACATATCTTTTAATACGCTTTGAATGTTGTCTCGTTAAAAACCTTACCAGAAAAACCCAATTGGGATAAAACCATGGTTAAGGAAAAGAGTACAACGCGTATTTTTCTCCCCCTGATAAAAACTTTGCTTGATATCTCGGAGACGATGCATTCCAATCTTATATCACAACTTCTCAAATATTGATGTTGGCAATCCTTAGTGAATAAGTTTACAAGATTATCACTTGAATGGGTCTTTCAACGTCAATCTCACCATTTTGTTGAAGATCATGTGTGAAAAAGACTTTTGGCGAAATATGCTTTGTCTGATCTCCTTTGATTGTATCCTCCCTTCAATTGAGCTATATATTATTTTCGTATATGGTGGTTGGAATATCCTTTTCAAAAGAAAATCACATATTTTTTGAGATCATGATTCAAACCAAACACACTCCCTACTTAATCCATAGATCAATATTATTTCTACATGATTTGAAGAAGTGGTCACTAATGTGATTCTTTAAATTTTTAAGATATTGTTGTGTCTCCATATGTAAATAAATAGTCCATTTGTGATCGAGCTTTATGCAGATCAAATTAATATTCTGCATCTATATAATCAAATCATTTCTGACTCGGGGATTGATCATTTCAATTTTATTGAAGCTCATCTTTTCTTCTGAAAGAAAATCACACATCTTCTACGTGTTGAGTCACTTGTTTTGTTAGTTTCTTGTCATAACTTGAATGATAATATGACAATCCTTTCACATAACTTTCGTTATGTATATCAAATAATCTTCTAGCATTTGCATAACCAACAATCTTTAAGACCCTTTAAATCCTTCAAGGATTTTCATATAACCTTCATCGTCTAGTTAGACATAATAATCATTCATTATGCATATTCAAGTATTTCAATTATTGCCAGACTGAAACAAGTCTCATTGCATCCACCACTGGAGAATACATCTCCATTTAATAATGTCAGGATTTTTGCGAAAATCCTTTCTGCCCCGAGAACAAACCGTACTTTATATCTTACGGTTATACTTTCGAACAATGATTCATTTGTATCACACTGACATTATATTTTGATCCATGAACTATAAGATCAAAAACATGACTTTTCTAAGTGAAATAAAATATACTTTAATAGTGCCAATCATTTATATGTCCACACTATATGACAGATTCAAATTTAAGATCCTCGTAACCATTTATAGCATGGAGTGCTACTTCATATCAAAGATACCGTCGATGGTCATTTTGATTCGATTCCAATACGACATAACTTATCGAGATCTCTTTATTTTTCATCATTTTCATGTACCTGAACCTTTGCCAAGGTTTTATGTAGTGTTATGTCATAGTTCTCTTTCAAAGCACTTACCTCATTATCATGACCATTTTGATAATTTGCTCCTCCCTCCTCAAGGAGTTTTACGTTTGGAATCGATTGGTCTATCATGCTTCTGGTGTACCATAGACTCTGTCCTTCAAGGACTATTTATTGGAGCATTTACAGGTTAATTAAAATATTGGGTCAGCAAATACATCTGGCAAATTATTTGCAACATTTTACAAATGAATTATCTCTTGAACTTCAAGTTCACATTTTTTTAACGAGAGGATCTAGATAATTCACCTCATACATAATTTTCAGCTGCTAAACATATCTCCCCCTAATGTTAGGAAATCTAACATTTAACCCCAACCTCATTTGGGGATCCATCTTTGTGCGTGATGGAGCAATAAAATCATATGTGCACACATCAAATTTTTAGATGGAAATTATTTGGTTCCTGACCCTGAACCAATTGTGATGGGAGAACCTTGTTGGCTTGATGCATACATGTTAAATAAACTCATCTCATACCAAATTTTATTTGAGAGATTTGTTCTCATAATCAATGGTCTAGCTATAATTGGAGGCATACAATTTCTGCTAAACCAACCAGCATTATCAACATAATTTTATAGTTTGGAACTGTGCTCTTAATTTAATAATTCGAGCAAACAACCTTACAAAAATCAATTTGTAAGTTGATACAAATGCACATGTGACCATACCATAGATGCATCTATTAAATTATAATAGGAAGCGGTTCACATGGCAGGTGAACGGGCCCATATTCACCTTTTTATATGTTTCAAATAATTTCAGGGGATACAATCCCAACCTTAGTTGGTACAATGATCATTTTATCATGAGAA